>MUZC01001613.1:9686-26774 GCA_002072015.1 Radix auricularia
CCCCACCCTGCTACACTCTGGTTTTTACCCGCACCACCCCCACCCTGCTACACTCTGGTTGTTGTTACCCACACCAACCCCACCCTGCTACACTCTGGTTGTTACCCACACCACCCCTACCTTGCAACACTCTGGTTGTTTTTACTCGAAACAACCCCACCCTGCAACACTCTCGTTGTTACCCACAACACCCCTAACCTGCAACACTTTGGTTGTTTTTATTCCCACAGAACGCATCCTGCAAAACTCTGGTTGTTACCTGCAACACATCCAAACTGCAACACTCGGGTTTTGTTGTTACCCGCACCAGCCCCACCCTGTTACAGTCTGGTTGTTTTTACCTGGTTGTTGTTACCTGCCCCAACCCTTTACTACCATCTCTTGCCATCCAAAAAGTTTGATTTTCCGACTCTAGGGTTTGTCAGTGTTAGCAAAAAAAGGAAAAAGAACAGGCGGAAAAAATCATTTAATTTTGTTTAAAAATTCTTCCATCTGGGAAATGAACCCAGGACTTTCCGCGTGCAATGCGGACTTGATAACGACTACACTACGAATAATATGTGATTCTGTTAAGGAACAACGCAAATGAATGCAAGAATTATTGTTGCCACACCCCCTCCATCTCTATATATATAATTCTCATTAAGTTCCCACCATGCTCGAAACCAAGCTGTCTGATCCTACCGACCAATCAGATTGCAAGAAAGGTTAGTAAACAGCAATGGGGTCCTACAAAGATTAGTTGAATTGAAGTCAATTACTATGTTCTTCCAGAACAACAAAATAACTAGGATTTCGTTGTGTAGTGTTTTAAACATTCGCCTAACACACTGAGGTCGTAGGTTCAATCCCAGGCTAAGACATTACTTTTTTTAATTTATAAAAATATTTGTATTTGTGCCCGTAAATTTCACACTATCTTTTCGATCACCATAACAAACACAAGACGAGTGGAAATAAGCTTGACCAATGTCCTTTGTCAGGTTACTTCAATTAGTTTATGGTTGGCAAGCTAAGGTGGTGGGGGGTGGCAAGTGGCTAACCACAGTGCACAAGTTTCCAGATCAACAACGCGTCGCAGTTATCCCCGCATCCTAGGTTCATTCACGTTGTTCTGATTTCATCGTGATGTAGTTTGTATCTGTTCACCCGCCCTCCCCCCACTTTCTTTGCACTATCTATGAGCAAATCTGCGGTATATGCTACGCCACGGGCATCTAGTCGTTTTTATTTATATCCCACTCTACTTGCTCACTGTGATCTTTCGACACCAGCGGGGTTTATGGTTCATGCCCCCGCCCCCAGTAAAGGATATTTTCAATATTTTTTTAACCTGATACACACGTTCCCCAGCCCGACCTCCAAACGTTTCAAGCTTCTAGCTACTAAAATAAGAGAATTAACGATTTTCCATTTTTATATAGCTTATGTAAAAAAGAACGTTTTTTTGGCCCCCGTAAGAGGGAATTTTTGGACTGAAACCTATTTAAGAACCTTTCTTAATTAATTTTGTGTACGTGTACCTAATGTCAAGTTATTTGGTTGCATGGATCTTGAGATAAAAGGGAACAGAGAAAGAGGCAACAAATGCGTCTTATATGTATTCTAGATGCCCGCGGCGTAGCATACGCCGTAGAGTGGCTCATAAATAGTGCAAAGAACTTTATGTGGGGGGGGGGATAGACAATAAAATTACATTATGAAGAAATCAGAACCACTCGAATGAACAGCCGTGTTGCAAAGTTATGGGGACCATCCATATTTTACGTACGCAAAACTTAGACCGCGCTTTCCAATATGACGTCACAAAGCTTTGATTGATCCCGCCTAAAAGCTTATTGAAAGTTACCACGTTTCAATTTACAAATTTTGTCATTAAAATATATATTTTGTGTAAGTCTGTATTCTAAAATCGCAGATATAACACGTGTGAATACATTGAAAATGTTCTAAATAAATTGTAAGCAATCAAGGGGAACTTTTAATTTATTTTAAGTAGCACAAATGATGTGATTTTGATTTCTTAAACACCACCCCTCCACCTTTCTTACATCTCACAAATGCGTGACCCTTTTCTACCTCCATCCCCAGGCGCGCGACGTCATGTATGGACGGGCCATCAAACAATTAAATTTGTGTGTTCTATTTTATTTCTTCAATAATTTCATCATGAAAAACGCGATGTTACAAAAAACTTTAAAGGGGCTGTCTATAAATGACGTCAGTGATATTTGCCTATTTTTAACCCCAACCCCGCTTGTGAAACTTCGTCAAAAAAAGTTAGACCAATATGACGTCAAAAAGTTTTGACCCCCACCCTACCAAAAACCATTATTATCTTATTTAAAATGAGCATATTGCAAATTACTTTAAATTATTTAAATATGTATTTAGAAAGGCTGCACTAGAATATCTTACCATAGATATACAGACGCTCGTTTTATGCAGAAGATAATTTTGTTGTTCTGAAACAACACAATAATTGAATTCAATACAACGAACTTTTGAATGTTTACTACCTTTTCTTACAAAGTGATTGGTCGGTGGGGTCAGAGGTCAGACAGCTTGCTACTTCTTGTCCATTGGACCAATTAGAGAATTATATGTTTAGATAAATCAGTGGTTCCGAAAGTGGTGCCTACGTATCCCTAGGTCTCAGTTGGAATTCCAGGATTCCGTGGAAATTTAAAATTGATTTGTGGATCCCTGAACAACGTCATGTGGCCGAGCAAGGTTTAATCTAAATTAATAGGATTTTTGTCCGTTTTCATAATAATGGAAATTAACTAAATAAAACACTCTTGTTTTACCTAGAAGGGGGAGTAGAGCTATAGTAATGTAAACAGCTATAACCAATCAAAATATTAAAAATATTGAAAGCAGCGGTCAAGTTTAGTGCGAAAAAAATGCTAAAATCGTATAAGTAGGTAAAAAAAATACATTTTATATGGAAGCTTTGAGTTTTTTTAAGGTTTGGTATTTCTAATGGATCGGAATGATATTTTTATCGAAATTATATCCCGACATTTTCTTTTTTCAAAAGGACCTTATAGTGGCGTTCTGTTGAAAAACTTAATAATTGTTGAGAGTGGTTTGTTACAACAGATCAGAGTGTAGTGAGCCGAAGATAATATGACTACAATAAAGTGTTGAATATTTTCAATCGTAGCTCTATTTAATCACTAAGAAATTGCATTTTATCTACGTCTTCTATGTAATAAAATGTGTGTAGCGATTTAATAAAACCTTCCAAGCTTAAGGAAAATTTAATTAAAAAACAAATACATTGTGATAAAAAATGGTAAAAATTTAATGTTGATTCCAAAAGTCAAAGAAAAATATTTGACAGCACCATTACTGTCAATAAGTTTTGACAAAATTTAATGAAATCAAAAAAAAAAAAAAGATATAGCTTGTAAGACTGATTTATTTTATAAATTTTACGAAAATAATTTGAACTTAAAGATGACCAATTAAAATCATTTCAATTTATAAGAGTAAAATCTGTGTTTATTGGCAAAATGGTTGCAAAACTTTTTCTGTACAAACTTGTGAAGAAGGGAGTGTTCCCAGTTTTCAAATCTTTCGAGATTGGCTGGCGGACTGTCAAACTGAAAGTCTCTTCATGAAGTTCTGAAATAAAGATAGGAGATTGGCTGGCGGACTGTCAAACTGAAAGTCTCTTCATAAAGTTCTGAAATAAATATAGGAGATTGGCTGGCGGACTGTAAAACTGAAAGTCTCTTCATGAAGTTCTGAAATAAAGATAGGAGATTGGCTGGCGGACTGTCAAACTGAAAGTCTCTTCATGAGAGATTGGCTGGCGGACTGTCAAACTGAAAGTCTCTTCATGAAGTTCTGAAATAAAGATAAGAGATTGGCTGGCGGACTGTCAAACTGAAAGTCTCTTCATGAGAGATTGGCTGGCGGACTGTCAAACTGAAAGTCTGTTCATGAAGTTCTGAAATAAATATAGGAGATTGGCTGGCGGACTGTCAAACTGAAAGTCTCTTCATGAAGTTCTGAAATAAAGATAGGAGATTGGCTGGTGGACTGTCAAACTGAAAGTCTCTTCATGAGAGATTGGCTGGCGACTGTCAAACTGAAAGTCTCTTCATGAGAGATTGGCTGGTGGACTGTCAAACTGAAAGTCTCTTCATGAAGTTCTGAAATAAAGATAGGAGATTGGCTGGCGGATTGTCAAACTGAAAGTCTCTTCATGAGAGATTGGCTGGCGGACTGTCAAACTGAAAGTCTCTTCATGAAGTTCTGAAATAAAGATAGGATATTGTCCCACTGTTGAACACTTTTGTAGTTTGAGACACAGATGAATCCATACTAATACAGGAGCAGCTATTGAAATATCCACAAATGAAGAACTTAAACCAATATTTGAAGAAGGATACCAAGAATTCGGGTTACAAAAAACAGATCCCTATGTTATATCCTGTATTATGGGTACAGAAGTTGTTGACGGATTTCCTGTCTTCCCATATGGTAGAACAATGATTCAGTTCCGTTATAAATTTCATGACAAAACAAAACAAAACGACTAGAAGTGTGTGCATTTGTGGATTTGCGATTTTTACACACAAACGTTGAGATGGAGTAAAATATATTAATAAAATCTCATAACGCTAATCCAAATAATTATTTGTTTTCAATTAAAAAAACACAAAAGTAACAATTTCTATAAATACTTATTGATCAAATTCTTTTTTGTTTGGCTTTGTAAGTGTAGACTTTACATTTATGTATTTTTTTAAAACTTAGGGCATATTTTGAATATAAAAAGGGATCCCTGGGTCAACAAAAGTGTGGGAACCACTGATGTACACGATACCCGCCATGTGGGAACCACTGATATACACGATACCCGCCATGTGGGAACCGCTGATAGACACGATACCCGCCATGTGGGAACCACTGATATACACGATACCCGCCATGTGGGAACCACTGATATACACGATACCCGCCATGTGGGAACCGCTGATAGACACGAAACCCGCCATGTGCAGCGAGTGGCGAGACTTTGAGAGAGGGGAAAAATCCATATCTGGATGAAGAGTAAATTAATTAGAATCAACGGAGACAACATTTTAAAAAAAAGTAGAAGCAAGACTATTAGTATTATTGAAACAAAATGTATCCCAACTGAGACTTCCAACTAAAATATCAGCTGGCCGCTATTGATTGACTGATTTCCCGATTCGGTCATAAACTGCACATAGGGCCAAGGATTTTTCTTTAAAAATTCAGTTGTTTCAATGCAGCGCGACGAAGACCCATAAATTTAAAATGAATCAAGATTTAAAACTATGTTGTCTTTGTACATTGTTTCGCCTTTAACTTTCGTGCGGTTTCCTTTCCCCCTCTAGTTGTTGCTTTATGTAATTTTACTACTTTACTCTTGGTTCTTATAAGAGAATGAGATCTAGTTAACAAAATGGATCCCACGATGGACAATTATTTATAAAGAGTCTTAAATGTTTTATTTTATCTAGCTTTCTGTAGGCTTGTGTTTCCTGATCCTTTTGAAAAATTCGGACGATACTTTTTTCTTTATGAACGGCTGTTATCTGGCCTAATCACTCGTCAGAAAACCTTGCGGTACATTCATGTGCACACCAGACGGTGAGACGAAACAAACAATTGTGTATCCAAAAAACAAATAACAAACTTTGCTGTAAATACGCCAATAAAGTGAATTAAAATACAGTCTCTCTCTTTCTTTCTGTGGTCTTGCAATGCATGCCGGGGAGGCTATTACGAAATAAAATGTATTGTTAAATCTCTTTTTTCAGATAGTTAAAAAAATTATGGTGTGGAAGATGATTGGTAGTTTTCAAAGACAGCTTTTAGGGTAACGGATAATTAAATATACACTAATGTCCGGAATATGTCAAAATGTCAGGTCTATGTCAAAAGTGTCCGGTATATGTCAAAACTGTCCGTTATATGTCAAAACTGTCAGGTGTATGTCAAAACTGTCCGGTATATGTCAAAACTGTCCGGTATATGTCAAAACTGTCCGGTATATGTCAAAACTGTCCGGTAAATGTAAAAAATGTCAGGTCTATGTCAAAACTGTCCGGTATAAGTCAAAACTGTGCGGTGTATGTCAAAACTGTACGGTATATGTCAAAACTGTCCGGTATATGTCAAAACTGTCCGGTAAATGTAAAAAATGTCAGGTCTATGTCAAAACTGTCCGGTAAATGCCAAAACTGTGCGGTGTATGTCAAAACTTTCAGGTGTATGTCAACCCGTCAAATGTAGAACCCTATGAGGTTGAAGCGCCCTTTCGCCCCAGTACATCTGGGCCAGAATTGACGGCCATCGATATCTCTATGACATTTCAGGTGTGATAAATAATTATTTCTTTACTACTTCGTGCAGTAAGACGAGACTGGTTAATGTTATAGACATCAACAAAATTTCATCCATGTAATTTTATGTGTAGCCATTAGGTGGAAACACAATGCACAATAATTTTTTAGTTGAACACTTAATATTTAAATGTCGTTAGAACCATAGTTGGTAACGTTTATTATGTTGACTTGTTTTGTTGCTGGCGTAAACGTTTTTTTCAAAACGCGTGACTGTAATTTAACATTAAACAGGAAAGTGAAAGGGAATGTGCAGCTCTAAGTACTTAAGTGTTGGGTATTATATTAGGGGTAAATTAGGTTTTCTGCGTTAGTGATGTTTATTATAATTGCGCCCACGTTGCTTGCTATATTGAAGGGGTTGTTATATTATAACGCAATGTTAGGGGCTGTGACGTAGAAGCTGAAGGAAGAGAAAGTAGATAGGAGATATAGATTAAACGTTAGTGTGGTCTTATGTATGGTGTAGTTGTGTTTGTGAGAGTGTCTTATTAAGTGGTTTTATATCAATATTAAATAGGCCCCATAAGCTCACAGTTCGATCACATAACCTCTCCTGTATCCCTCTTTCTTTCTTTCTCTCTCTCTCTCTCTCTCTCTCTCTCTCTCTCTCTCTCTCTCTAAGTCTAACTGACTTGTACTTCGAATGTATTCCCTCATAGGTTAGTATTGTCGGGAATTTAGGGCGGTTAGCGAAAAAAAAAGAGCGAGAAGCGAGAAAAAAAAGTTAGGAACAAGGACGGATGGTGAGATAGACACAAGTGTTAAAGAGAAGTGAGAATATATATAGTTAACGAAGTTAAGGAAATTAAACATAATTTAAGTGTGCATTCTGTCTTGGACTTAAGTGATTGATTAATAATTAACCAAGTGTGTGAAAGAATTAGAGGTAGAACATAAGAACAACTTTGGAGCTTCACAATATCCTCCAATGGTGTTCATTTAACCCTCGACCTTAATTTCTTCCTACTCATTTTTTACTTGGATATACGACCGTGAGTCTACTTGCAAATTATACAAATAAATAACACACCCACATACCACTCACCCCACATACCACTCACCCCATGTACCACTCATCACATGTACCTTTCACCCCATGTACCACTCATCCCACGTACACCTCACCCCATATATTACTACCCAATGTACCACTCACCCCATGTACTACTCACCCCACATACCACTCAACCCATGTACAACTCATCCCATGTACCACTCACCCCATGTACCACTCACCCCATGTACCACTCATCCCATGTACCATTCACACCACATACCACTCACCCCATGTACCACTCACCCCATGTACCACTCACCCTACATACCACTCACACCATGTACCACTCATCCCATGTACCACTCATCCACCGTACCACTCACCCCACATACCACTCACCCCACGTACCACTCACTCCTCGTACCACTCATCCCATGAACATTCCCTAAGTGTCAATAAATCCATACTCTTCCATGAGTTTCCCGTCGCTCCGTTTACAACAAACACTAAAAAAATAACTCTCGCCATGTAGAAAACATAGCCCCTTATTGTCTCCTAACCATTCTCTTCTTTGTATTTTACGTAGGTTAAGCCCAAGGGGCCCCAAATCCCTACCTACGCCACTACGCCCCTGGTACGAGTTATATCTGAGTTATATCTGAGTTATATCCGAGATCTCCGAGAAGTGAAAGTTTACAGATACATCTTTTAATTTTACTTAGGTTAAGCCCACGGGTCCCCAAATCCCTACCTACGCCACTACGCCCCTGGTACGAGTTATATCTGAGATCTCCGAGATGTGAAAGTTTACAGATACATCTTTTAATTTTATTAGAAATACACAGACGAAGTTCTGTAAGAGTGGGGGGGGGAGGTTGCATTATGAGCTTTTCTAAAATAAAATGTATTCACTATTTGTCGGTCAACTTATTCACGCTCCAGTATTCCCTCTGTCTCAACACGGACTGGGTTGCTATAAATACTTTTAGATCCATACTTTAGAGCAAAAATAGTCATAAAAGTTACCTGCGTTGGAGACTTGTATTCTCATCCAAGATATCAGGTATTTTATGGACCATGTAAGTATCATGACTTGCAGATTATCATGACAAGTTATACCATCAGAGTAGAGTATCATGTCTTTCTGCTGAAGAGACAAAGTCGTGATCCGTGCTATCACGGCCATTTCTTCAGGAGTAGACACATACCTGTTATAAAACACGAGAAAACATACATATATGTTGGAGAATATTAGAACACTTTACATGTGCTTTAAAAGACAAGAAAACGTGCGTAAAAGATTTTTAAAAAAAATTGAAACACATACAAATGTTTAGGAAAATGTGAGTTTACATAGATATAAGTTGAAAAATTGAGAATGCATACATATATGTTGAAGAACTTGAGAACATATTTATACGCTGATGTTGAGGAATTGGAAACTCATACATGTATGTAGGATAGACTATTATATTGCCGATGTAATATGTTGGGAAATTAATTAAATTAAATTGTACATTGTAAATGTTATAGAATGTTATTTCTTAGAAAATTTGTATTTATACTTTCCCATAAAATTCTCCTGTTTTTAACTTTCTTGTTGATGCAATGAAGTTTATCTACAACACTAATTTATCTGATGTTGTGACTACAGCCCATCAACTTATAAGTTAAGTCAGTGCTTCTCGATCTGTGTGTCACGACTCATTAGTGTGTGTTGAGAGATTTCCAGGTGTCTCGCCAGATTTAGTAAAAAATATTTAAAATTACTATTGTTCTGAAGTTATAAATGAAATTTTAAAATAAAGCGCAAAATAAAATGTTTGTTTAATAAATCAACAACGAAATCAGTAATCAAGTCTCAATCAACTTCAATCGTCTCTTTAACAATATTTTCCATCACTGGACATCAAGATATTTGATTGGGTGATCAATCCGTTTGCAGTCAGTGAAGAAATTAATTTGACGACCGAAGAGGGGCAGCAGCTGATCGACGTACTACATAACAAATTCTATCAAACAACGTTCACCAACACGACATTAGAATGTTCCTTGCTTGTAATCATTTAATTCTATCAAACAACGTTCACCAACACGAGTTTAGAATGTTACTTGCTTGTAATCATTTAATTCTATCAAACAACGTTCACCAACACGAGTTTAGAATGTTACTTGCTTGTAATCATTTAATTCAATCAAACAACGTTCACCAACACGAGTTTAGAATGTTCCTTGCTTGTAATCATTTAATTCTATCCTTGAGTCAGTTTAAAATTTGAAAGCAGTTTAAACTTTGTTGCTATTTCCATCTTCTAAGTTCTGTGAATTTGACTTTTCGAAATTAACTGAAATCAAGTCCAAGAAACGAGACAGACACCTTTAGTTGATGACGAGTTGCACGTTTGCTTGTCAACTTTGGAGACCAAATAGAATATGATGTGTTCCTCTAAGCAGACACATACATCACACTGATATATCTCAGTGGTATAAATTACAGTAATATGTAAAAAAAATGTTTGTTTTTCTTAAAATAAAATAAGTTAAAATTATTCTTGTGTGTCGCGACAATTCTCGAGTATTCTAAATGTGTCGTTACCCAAAACATTTTGAGAAACACTGAGCTAAGTGGTCACCGTCCAGGTGGGAAGCTGATGAGAAGAAGGGTGGTGGTAGAGATGGGGAGGGTTTATAACAAGTTTTTATCGACCTGTCCATGTCGTCGTGATGTAGGGGTCAAAGGGGATCGTCTAACTGTTTCTTCGCGACGATAAACCCACAAAGCTGAAGGCGTTGTAATTGTATATAAAAATCTTTAATATCTCTAGAGCAGAGAGTTATTTTAACGGAGAAAGTGCGACATGGAAAGTGTTTTTAAGGGTCATCTTTAGAAATTTTGTTTATTAACTCAGACATTCAACGTTAAGAGGACCAAGCATTGCGAAAGGGGATTTTTGTTCTATTATGGTGAATTTTTCGCCTCAAGCCTTCTACAGGCAAAACTTATCTTGTTGTTATTACCGTAGCTCAACGCTTTGTGAAATTAAGTGCGAGCGCGAGTACGACTAAAGTTTAAAGGAAACAGATTTTTTTTAAAAATGAAGATAGTTTGAATACATGACATAGAGGTTAAACCTAAAAACACTCAGAACGCTTTGGTATTAAAAGTACCTGTGTATGTTGTATGTGTTTAGATGTTTGTGTGTGTGTGTTAGGAATGGCTCACCAAGTATTTACCCGCCTTGATACCATCACGCTATAAGTTAGCTGATGAATGTGTTATAGGATGGAGCGATACTTTCCGTCTTTATGTCAATTACAATTTACAATAATCGATTTGTTAAGTATTTTTAATTATCCATGGATCGTGCGCTTAGGGACCGTCCATAATTGACGTCACGCAACTGGAACGGTCAAACATTTGTGACGTCGCGCCACTGGGACGGTCACACATTTGTGACGTCGCGCCACTGGGACGGTCACACATTTGTGACGTCACGCCACTGGGACGGTCACACATTTGTGACGTCGCGCCACTGGGACGGTCACACATTTGTGACGATTTGTGGTGAACGGGAAGGGGGGTGTTAAGAAACGGGACATCACATCAAATCTTGCAATTTTAAATAAAAGTTCCACTTTATTTGATTGCTTACAATTTAAGTTATGCCGTTTTAGATGGATCTTACAATATTAGAGTTATTTTTGATGTAACGAAAAAAAAAAAATAAGACACTGGCTCCCCCGGAAGTGATAATTTATTTTGCCTGTTACTGTTACCATCGGTGCAGTGTACTAAACAACTTCCCAAAGTTTTTTGCTTTTACCTAAACGGAAAGTTTGAGCATTAACGATAAGCTATTTTTATATAGTTCTAATCAGAGTAAAGATGACCCGTCAAAACGGCCCCGGACAAAACGGCCCAGACCAAAACGGCCCGGTCAAAATGGGCTCTGTCAAAACGGCTGAGGTCAAAACGGTGCCCGTCAAATTGTTTACATTATTTTTTTTATCATTTTAAATAGGGCTAATTGATTATTTCCGCATCCTTAATTTTAACGTTTCTTCAACTTTTTCACCTTTTAAAACAGTGGTCAAATTGTAAAATTATTTTTTGTGACGTTTTAATATTATATCTTCTCAACAAACAATTAGGGACTTGCTACCATATAGTATTACTGTTATTAAATTATCCTTATGATGTTATAACAATTGTTGTTTGTGAAATAAAACTGACACTGAATCGGTGAGTAAAAATAATAATATAAAATTTTATTCCATTATCACCTATTAGCCCAGGGCCGATATGCCCGAGTTCGATTTGTCTGGGGCCGTTTTGACCGGGGCCGTTTTGATCGTGACCGTTTTGATTGAGACCGATTTGTCAGGGACCGTTTAGTCGGTAAACCGTAGCATGCTACTGGAACGCTCCCTTTGGCTACTATTGGAAATGAGGAGCAATGATAGTGGCCAGGTTGTATTGTGTAGCTATCACGACAGGGATAAATGTTGAGACGTTTCAAACAGGTAGCCCCGGGTACCGGGCAGATTTTTCAACATTATTGACATCCTACTTTCAAGTCAACAGATGATCCCACTTTGACATTCAAGTAAACAAAAGATCCTACTGTGACTTTCAAGTAAACAAAAGATTCTACTGTGACTTTCAAGTAAACAGATGATCCTACTGTGACTTTCAAGTCAACAAAAGATCCTACTGTGACTTTCAGGTAAACAAAAGATCCTACTGTGACTTTCAGGTAAACAAAAGATCCTACTGTGACTTTCAGGTAAACAAAAGATCCTACTGTGACTTTCAAGTAAACAAAAGATCCTACTGTGACTTTCAAGTAAACAAAAGATCTACTGTGACTTTCAAGTAAACAAAAGATCCTACTGTGACTTTCAAGTAAACAAAAGATCTTACTGTGACTTTCAAGTAAACATAAGATCCTACTGTGACTTTTAAGTCAACAAAAGATCCTACTGTGACTTTCAAGTAAACAAAAGATCCTACTGTGACTTTCGTGTAAACAAAAGATCCTACTGTGACTTTCATGTAAACAAAAGATCCTACTGTGACTTTCATGTAAACAAAAGATCCTACTGTGACTTTCAAGTAAACAAAAGATCTTACTGTGACTTTCAAGTTAACATAAGATCCTACTGTGACTTTTAAGTCAACAAAAGATCCTACTGTGACTTTCAAGTCAACAAAAGATCCTACTGGGACTTTCAAGTCAACAAAAGATCCTACTGTGACTTTCAATTAAATAAAAGATCCTACTTTGACTTTCAAGTCAACAAAAGATCCTACTGTGACTTTCAGGCAAGAAACAACTAATGTTGAACATGTGAATCCATATTATCTAAAGCTTCCTTTTCATGTGAAACAATTTGCTGTAGAAAGCATCAATATAAAATGTGCAATCTGTTACATAAAATGAATTAGGCAACAAGGGAAGCCGTCTAGACTCTAAAGGACTGGTAAGAGATGAAGGTTTTTTAGCAAAAATAGGAAAATTGAGCGTTATGCAAAAAGCAGTTGTCAGACTTTAAAAGATATGACCATCATTGACAAAATGACAGAAATTGAACCTTTGCGATTCTGGCTTATCTTAATTGTTACAGACGCTCGTTCTAAACAGAATGTTTTTGCGTTCTATGCTTATTTATTGTATGTGTCTAGTCCTGCATTTTTATTAGAGTTTTAAATTTTACTCGGGAATAAATGTAATGCGGGTAATTAGCAACAACATTTACTAAGTGAGGCTTATAACGTCACTGTATAATTTGTGGAAAATGGCGAGCGGGTGGGGGGGGCGTGGT
Source organism: Radix auricularia (assembly GCA_002072015.1). NCBI lineage: Eukaryota > Metazoa > Mollusca > Gastropoda > Lymnaeidae > Radix > Radix auricularia. The sequence goes on from MUZC01001613.1 coordinate 22,905, forward strand.
TTTAAGTTTGACTATGGTGCAATATACCCTACCGACTCCCATGTCTTGTTTGTTGGGAAGGGGGAGCTAAGCTAACAGCACTTTTTATATTTAAAAAATCAACATATCTTACCCTCCCTTCACTAGGACCTTAAATAGTTCTAAAATCAAGCACCTACCAACGACCCAAGCGTCCAGCGGTATTACTCAAGGATGTAATGTAAGTATAATATTTATTGGACTGTTTGTAGTTTTAGTTTGTATGTGCTGTGGGGAAGGAATTTAACTTTTTTTAATGCCAATTTCCTTTGCTAAGGAGTGGGTGGCAATGTTCTGTGCTTTCTGGTCAGGGTCCAAGTCTCACTAACGTAGTCCTATGATGGTTGTGGATATTGTTTTCTTTGTTCCCCTTGAGAAGTCTTTGCTCCTGAAATATTTTGTAAGCTCAAGTATGAACGGCTGCCTGATGTTATCCTTCAGTCCAACTCCAATCGTATATCTTTGTGCTCGTCTCTAGTTGCCCCTGGATGTGTGAAAGTATCCACACTCTCAAATCTGTGGTTGTGTATAGTGATTGTATCATCAGCATGGGTGTTCTTGACACTAATATATATTTTGTCTACAGTTCATTTATAACAAGACCAGCTTTCGCACAGGCATTTTCAAGTTCATTGAGAGCTTTAACTATGTCATTACGGTTTCTAACAAGTAGCACTATATCTTCTGTGTATTTCAGGTACTGTAGTGGTTGGATATCGTCTGTGTATGTCAGGTACTTTAGTGGTTGGTTATATCGTCTGTGTATGACAGATATTGTAGTGGTTGGATATATCGTCTGTGTATGACAGGTATTGTAGTGGTTGGCTATATCGTCTGTGTATGTCAGGTACTGTAGTGGTTGGTTATATCGTCTGTGTATGTCAGGTATTGTAGTGGTTGGCTATATCGTCTGTGTATGTCAGGTATTGTAGTGGTTGGTTATGTCATTTGCATGTTTCAAGTACTTTAGTGGTTGGCTATACAAGGTTCCTGGTGGACTTTGTTTTTTTATTACTCTCTGGAAGTAGTTTGTTATGATCCCGCTGGTACTCACGTGTGATGTTGAATAGCATACATGATATTGAAACTCCTTGTCTGAGGGCGTGGTCAACTGTGAACGCCCGTGAGTATTATTCCTGCACATTTATTCTACTTTTGGAGCTGTCATATATATGAGACGAGTGAGTTTGTTAGGGAATACAAGGTCTTCGTAGTAACTGTTATATTTTTTTTGAATTCGCTGAGTACACTCTCAATATAACTTGCACATTTTTTTAAAAAAATGTCACTGATTGGGGGCGAGTTTTTCGCCTCAAATTCAGTTTGTACGAAGTGTCTGCTGCTGCTTATATACGCAATATAAAAATAAGTCTTTACTTTGGCTACTTTTTAAATGGATGAATTTTTAGCAAACTTGGTGCACAAAAACTTAAGGACTCTTATCTAAGTTCAATAGAAAAATAAAATTTTATGTTCACTCTTTTATTTTTATTTTTTAAAAATTATTTATTTATTTATTTTTTTTGCCATAGGGCAATAAGATTTTTTTCCCCAAATACATTTATTCTTTAGTCACTTTCCATCTTACACTATTTGACCAAGTTGAAAAATATGTTCATCATGATCTAGAACGAAATTAATAGGCATTTCAAACTTTACACCTTACTATCATTTTTATCCAATCATCGCGAAGGTTTAGAAATTTGTTTAGAAATATGTTGCCACAAAACATATAGACACAAAAAAGTCATTTTGCGTCCCCGACCCTGTAGAATATGAATTATATTTTAGTTAGAAAAGTTGTCGGGAGCGTTCTCAACAACTTCTAAAAGTTGGGATAAAGAAAATGATGTATATATCTTATCTATACTAATAAAAGGGAAAGCCCTCACTCACTGACTGACTGACTGACTCACTCATTCATCACTAATTCTCCAACTTCCCGTGTAGGTAGAATCATGAAACTTTGGGAAGTTGTTGGGTACCCTGTGACTACGAAAATTGGCGAAAAAGAATTTTGAAAATCTCACTCATGTGGGGCCGGGGGCCCAAAAACTTTGTTTTGCCTACATCACTAATTCTACAACTTCCCGTACAGGTAGAAGCATGAAACTTTAAGAAGTTGTTGGAGAGACTCTTACGACAAAAAATTTTGAAAAAGATTTTTGAAATTCATACTCATGGGGGCCGGGGCCCCAAAACTGTTTTTCTCCTTATATAAGCTATATGCTAATTAAAAATAATTGATAGAGAACTTAAACGGCTAAAGATTGACATAGCATGCCTTCAGGAGACCAGGCTCCCAGACAATGGTTCACTCAAAGAGGCCAATTACACCTTCTTCTGGCAAGGCAGACCGAAAGACGAACCTAGACAGCATGGTGTGGGTTTCGCTGTTAAAAACACTCTTCTACCATCCATTGAACCCCCGTCATCAGGCACGGAGAGGATCCTCACTCTAAGACTCAGAACAACGGCGGGCCCAGCAAACATTCTTAGTGTGTATGCCCCAACACTCTATTCAACTCCGGAAGAGAAGGACCAGTTCTATGGAGCGTTAGACCAGGCAATAGGCAGCATCCACAAAGACGAGGCAATCTATCTCCTAGGAGATTTCAATGCTAGAGTGGGGAGCGACCACGAAGCCTGGCCCACCTGCCTTGGACTATTTGGAAGAGGAAAGTTCAATGAAAATGGACAAAGGCTTCTGGAATTGTGCTGCTCACGAGGCTTGTGTGTGACCAACACTTTCTTCAAGTGCAAGGATATACATCAAGTATCTTGGAGACACCCTCGATCCCACCAATGGCACCAGCTGGACCTCATTATCACCAGGCGTGCACAACTAGCTAGCGTCCTACTCACTCGCAGCTATCACAGTGCCGACTGTGACACGGATCATTCCCTTGTCGCCAGCAAAGTACGAATAATGAGGAAAAACTCGTACCACACAAAGAAAAAGGGAAGTCCACGCATCAATACCTCCTGCATGAAAGACCCTGCGATAGCGCAGCTGTTCAAAGACAAGGTGAAGGAAAGTCTCTCAAAGATGTCCCCATGCGTCACCATTGACTCCAAATGGACGCATCTGAGAGACACAATCTATACATCCGCAATACAAGCCTTTGGCAAAAAATCTCACAAAAACACGGACTGGTTTGATGAACATTGGGACGAGATGAAACCCGTCACTGAAGCAAAAAGGAAAGCTCTTATGGCTTACAAGGAAAAGCCTACACCCGACAATTTGCATGCCTTAAAAACAGCTAAGTCACTTGCCCAAAAGGTTGCACGTAAATGTGTCAATACCTACTGGCTTAAGCTCTGTTCCAGTATACAATCAGCTGCAGACATGGGCAATGCAAAAGTCATGTACGAAAACATCAAAAAGGCAACGGGCCCCTTGACGTCAAAAGCTGCTCCCCTAAAGTCCAAAAGTGGAGAAATTATTCAAGACCAGGCAGCACAGCTAAAACGGTGGGTTGAGCATTATCTGGAATTGTATTCAACAGTTACCACAGTCTCCAGCACCGCTCTAGATGACATCCCAGATATGCCACTCATGGAAGAACTTGATGTCGTGCCCACACAGGAAGAGCTGAGCAAAGCAATTGACAGTCTAGCTTGTGGAAAAGCGCCTGGGAATGATGGAATACCACCAGAGGTTCTAAAGAGTGGCAAGACAGCTTTACTCCAACCATTGCACGAGATTCTGTCCCTCTGCTGGGAACAGGGCTACATCCCCCAAGACCTAAAGGATGCAAATATAGTGACACTATATAAAAACAAAGGTGATAGGAGTGATTGCAATAATTATCGCGGCATTTCACTCCTTAGTATTGTGGGAAAGAC
>MUZC01001614.1:9532-31654 GCA_002072015.1 Radix auricularia
CATTCATGTTGTTCATATCCTCATCTTACAATGTGTCTGTGCCGTCACTAAAACTAGTTGTTTAATCTCAGACCATTCATGTTGTTCATGTCCTCATCTTGTTTCAGATCAAGGAGAAGACAAGAGACATTGGAAGATAAACGGGGGCTCAATGCAGATCACATTCTTCAAGCTGTCCATTGACTATTATCCATTCCATCCTGCTGGTGAGTGGTTGCCCCATTATTATCCATTCCATCCTGCTGGGGAGTGGTTGCCCCATTATTATCCATTCCATCCTGCGGGTGAGTGGTTGCCCCCCTCCTTCCCAACTCCCTCTCTACCCTCCATGCTCTGTACGATGCTGAATCAGGGTAAAGGGTATGACCGTGTCATGGGGCCCCCATTTAACCCTCTCTTTGCTTTCAGGTGTTGGCCTGTTTGTTGCTCTTCACATTTATCCTGCGGTCTTAAGGATTCTGAAAGTAGCACAGGAAGAAGAAAATAATATTTTTTAAAGAAATTAATGGAATAGATCCAAGTAAATTATTTTCATGTCATTCAGGTTTCATGCAAGCAAGAAAACATAAACTTTGATATAATGGGTGTCATGCTTCGATGGACAAATCTAGATAATGACATTTGTTTTAAAATAGAATCCAAGTTGGCGTGGGTGTTCCACCAGTCTCTTGTTGTGTGTTGTCAGTTTGAATGTATTTCACAGTGCTTACATGTCCAGGACACTCCATTCAATGTCATTCGCAGTGCTTACATGTTCAGGGCACTCGTTACCTCAAGATGTACTCTCGATGTCCTCCTGTACGGCTCATCATGTAGTGCAGGGTCCCATGCTATATTTATATCACTTGTTCTCTGATCCATTTCCTGTTGCCCTGAAATGGCATTCACATTTTTATATTGTGATCTGTATTAATGCCAACCTCAAACCTCAAAATTTGAAAACCAATCTAAAACAAAATCCCACTGAAGTAGTTGAAGAGCGTAAGTTTATAAAAAATGTTTATCGACGACAGCTTCTTACAAGTGTTGTCAGTCTGTCAGAATTTTAACCAAAAAAAATCATCGTTATGTATAACTTGTTTTGTCTACATGACATGAGCTCATTTTAATTCAATAGAAAGGGGAGGGGGCCCTTGAGTATTTTGTGTGTGCACTTTAGCTGTCTTGTGTAGCAAGAATGTTTTGTTTGATGGGTGACAGCTGAGTAATGGTTCAGATCAGAGAGGAAGGGATTGATGAATAAAAATAACATTTTTCAGACCGTGATGGTCTAGGGAACAAGTGAAGTAGCGTTCACAAGTCTTCTTGAGCCACCGCTTACAAGCAAGGGATTGTGTGGCTAGCACAATGCCCAGCCTTTGGGATGGGGGCTTTACCAGTATCAGGGCTCGAACCCGTGACCTTCCATAGCAGTGATGGGGAACCTTTTTTGGGCAGCATGTCAAAATTCAATTAAAACCTACTTTTCTATAGCAAAGTGCAAACACAAAGTGCCAGCACGGTGGTTTGATAAAGGAATTAATATTTTGGCAAGTGTGGCATAGGTTGACCATCACTGCTCTATAGCCTCAGTATGACAGCCCAGCACACTAACACTAGACCACCGTGGCCCCTGATTGATGAAATTAATGTATAAAGAACTTAATACATTTCTTGTGACACTTTACTCCGTGACTTCCTCTTGTATAGTTAGAAAACTCAGTAAAAACCACTTTGCCAAGTTAGGTGAGGTCTTGTTTTATGACCAGAAATATCAGGGGAAAGTTTTATCCGTTGGCCAGGGAAAATAGTGTCTTGCTCTTGGTGTAATGGGTTTGTTAGGAGTGTGCAAGGTGGTGTAATGGGTTTGTTAGGAGTGTGCAAGGGGGTGTAATGGGTTTGTTAGGAGTGTGCAAATTGGTGTAATGGGTTTGTTAGGAGTGTGCAAGGTGGTGTAATGAGTTTGTTAGGAGTGTGCAAATTGGTGTAATGGGTTTGTTAGGATTGTGCAAGGTGGTGTAATGGGAAGATAGGGCCATTAAGGGTCTGCCTGTGCAGTAAAATTTTCCATAAATATTCCACTGATCTCAATGTTAGTTTCTCAAGCTCAGTCTAGCTAAGAATTTTAAGAAAGTAGAAAGGAACATTGTGGCGATCATAAATATGATTGTGCAATTTTTTTTTATTCCCTTTTACAGAAACAGGTGATAACGAAAGTAAGGACTTTCAATATAATGTTCAAAATCAAAATCTTACATTTCATTCTTGTGCATCAATGTCTTTCATCTGTTGTGTTATTTTAGTGTGTATACAGACTGTGCAAAGTGTTTAGGGGCACTGCTTTTATTTTATTAGTTATACTCATAGAATGTTTAGTTATACTTGTTAGAAATGCATCAGAATTTCTTCTTTTTTTTCTGTCAGAGATAATTTTTTTAAAAAACAAACAAAAACTAAGACCATGAGTAATGGTAGCATTAAGACCATGAGTAATGGTAGCATTAAGACCATGAGTAATGGAATCATTTAGACCATGAGTAATGGTAGCATTAAGACCATGAGTAATAGTGGCATTAAGACCATGAGTAATGGTAGCATTAAACACTAACAAGGTAACATCAACAACTTGTTAAATATTACATTTCCACCAAAGTTTCTCTAATAAACTTGTTTTGGCTCTGACCTGGCTAAAGATTCGAATCTTGACAGGAATATCTTGTTGGCTGTATGAAGCATGCTCTCACTTTAGGTAACTTTTAGGATCAGTCTGTTTGACAAAACACCCATTTAACTTTTGTTTTGATCCTGAAGCTATAATTTGAATAGGCAGCTCTAAAACCTGTGTGATCTTATTAGCACAGTGTGCACTAGATGGGTGACTCTGTAACAGACAGTGTGCACTAGATGGGTGACTCTGTAGCAGACAGTGTGCACTAGATGGGTGACTCTGTAACAGAGGGCTTGTTCATCCTTGGCTTTGAGGGGCTATAATTAATATTGAGACACTGGGAAGAACTAGTTCAGTATCCCCCCACCACCCCCCACTTCCCCTCCCACACATACACACACTCTCAATGACACATTGTAATCATTAAGCACCTACATGGCACATGGTCATATATCTAAACAAACAAAAATTTACTGAAGAAATTAAAGAACCTCATCTTTGATAGTCTTTATTTTTTGATGTTATGTCATTTATTTTTGTCTTCTCCCCTTTCTAATTTTATCTATCTGTACCATTTACAAAAAACACCAATCATGTGGTCTGAACACTATGACATCATAAACTCATTGGTTTTAACTATGTGCAATGTGCATGTGTTCCTTAAGAATTTTATACTATTTCATTTATTTTATTTAAAAGCATACTTAAATTTAGATACATGCTTCTAGTTGCCATTGTCAACACAAGCATTTGTGAGATGGACACCCAGATTTGACAAAATAAAACTGTAGTGTGCACAGTGTAGTCATTCCTCAGAGTCATTACATACAACAACCACTTGTTAATTCTGCCATCTCTGTTAACTTATACTGACAGGTCCAGCCAATATCATACAACAACCACTTGTTAATGCTGCCATCTCTGTTAACTTATACAAACTGACAGGTCCAGCCAATATCATACAACAACCACTTGTTAATGCTGCCATCTCTGTTAACTTATACTAACTGACAGGTCCAGCCAATATCATACAACAACCACTTGTTAATGCTGCCATCTCTGTTAACTTATCGCTACTGACAGGTCCAGCCAATATCATACAACAACCACTTGTTAATGCTGCCATCTCTGTTAACTTATCGCAACTGACAGGTCCAGCCCATAGACTCAAGTACCCCATAATGTAATCTCCCTACGGCTTAATTAGAATATTGTTGTTGACTGTGTAGTCAGAGTAAATGACCCTACAATGTAATCACTGTGTATGGACATCATTTCAATGATGAACTTATCATTCAATCTACAGTCATTGACCTAATTATGACTCGGGGTGAGTGCACCTGATACTAACCATTTTAAAATCACAGTTACCTCTCTTTGTTAATTATTTTTTTCTTCCTCTGGCACCTGATATTATCCCAGTTTATTAAAGATTGTGGATTAACAAAAACTCATTTAACTTTTGTTTTGACAATTAGCCAGTCTTTTTTACATTAGCCACAATTTACAGGTAATTTATTCATATCTAACCAATACTTTTGGAGAGTTTGATCTTTTTAATATAGAAATGAATTTAAATAAGTTGTACATCTTGTGTATTTCATTAAATTTCATTAATATATTTTAAATTTGTTTGCCTATCATTTATAATTATTTCCAAGGGTGATAATCAGACTTCTGAAAATTTTTGTAAATATTTCTTGCTTTTTAAAAAAAAAAAAACATAACCTTAAAAATATTACTTAAATTTTTAAATAAAATTTTTCAAACAAGAATAGAATGTTTTTATTTTTAACTTAAAATATATTAAAATACCTCAAGAAAATAAATATTCAAGGTGTGATTATAGTAATGGCAGGTGTTTTGATTAGCTGTTAGCAAAATGAGAGTTTCTTTGTCAGTTTTAAGAATAGATACATTTACAACTACAGCTTTCATTTTTTAAAAATAGAAGTAAATTGTAAAGCTGAACTTGATATAATGAGTAATTGAACTACTATAACTGGTTTAAAAGAATTTCCTGTAACTGTTGACCCCAAAAAATAAAAAGTATTTCCTGTAACTGTTGACCCCAAAAAATCCCTTATTATTCCTTACTCATAGCTTAGAACTCAAACAATCAATTTCTCAGAAAGTTCTGTCCTGTATTAATTTCATTTGGGAATATTTGATAACAATGTTCAGGCTAAAAATTAAGGGAAAGTATTTGGACACAAAATTACAAGGAATTTAGGTTGCTACCCTTTATTTTTTCCTGTCTTTATTAGACCTAATAAATATTGATTATTCAACAAAGGAAATTTGAAATTTATGTTTTGATGTTATGACAAATATCTTGGTGTGCTAACAAGAATAACATATTATGCTCTTAAAGCTTTATTGTCATATCTACAAGAAATTAGTGTTGCTCGGATGTCTGTCCAGTCAAGTTTGAGGTACATTGTTTCACTGCAGATTAGGAGCTTCTAGATGGCCATGTGTAGAGAAAGAAAATAAGATTCCCCCCCCCCAAACTATATTTTTTTAACCATATGATCGCATTCTGTATTAATTAAGGTGGTTAAGCTTATAAATTGAATCACAAAATTTATTTGTGTTGTAATTAGTATTCTAAACTTTTCCCAAATTTTCTCTTTAATGTTTTAAAAGTGCCTCTCTCAGCCCCCCACCCCTCCCCCCACATCACATATCGGCACATGAGTTTTAAAAAAAAACAAAAAATTTAGGGCTGCAGAAATTAATGATTAATTTCTCGATTAATCGGTAATAAAAATTATTGATTAAAATTATTTTAATCGATAAAAAAGCGATTAATATGAAAATAAATGATTTAGATACTTTTTCAATTTATTAATAAACTAGGGTATCACCCGTCATAAATGACGGAAGTTTTAAAAATCAATATATTTCAGCTTCAATCTCTTAATTTTGAACAAATGTTCATCAGAAAAAAATCAATATATAAGCTATGGGCATTTTATGAAATTTTCAGTTTAATGACGTCATAAATCTAATTTATTTTATAATTTTTTGTCTTATTCATTTATTTCCAGTAACAATTTTAATCATTTTTGGTGCGCTGGTTTCTAAAATTTAGTAGCGTCATCGGGACATAAATTGCAACTTATATATTTTTGTTGAGTATTTTTGGTGCGCAGCTATCTAAAAATAGTAGTGTGACTGACGTTACATTGAGAATTATATATATATTTGATGATTAATTATTAATAATGAATAATAGTTGGCTTTTTTTACGTACAAATTTTCCATTAAAAGATAATAATTTTATAGTGTAAACTTTAAAATAAGCTCTTTATATAAGGAAAATGATATAAAAAATAAACATTGTTTTTACTTGATTAACAATAATAAAATTTAAATTCATGTACATCATATTAAACTACTTATATTTAATTTTTTTTAAAAAAAGTTAATTTCTTGTTTTTGTTACTTCCCTTGAAATCTTCAGTTTAATGACATCATACATCTTATTTTTAGCCTAATCAAAATTATCGATTAATTATTCGGTAATTTTTCAAAAGTTAACGATTAAATTTAAATTAATCGATAACAGCCCTAAAAAAATTGCAATAGCCCAACACTGAATTTAAAATGGTCGGTTCTCTTTGAATAAATTTCTGTGTGACATACCCTAACTTTTCTTGGCCTGATCTTGCCTTGGCTGTTTCATTTAGCATAGTCTTTAGTTCTAGTTCACATTAGGCAATACATGCTGCATCCTTTTTTTTGTGTTGTGTTGTGTGACTTTATTTTTGTGTTTGGTGGAAGTGATGTATCTGAAACCTTCGTTGTGGTCAAAATACAGAACTTAATTTTTTTTAAATGTCTTCTTAAATTTTTTTATTTGCTACAAAAAAATACTTAATCTATCATTAAAATGTGTATCTGTAGTGGTGCCATGTTATTTTGTTAATATTGTGGGATCTCTTTCATATGTTGAAATTCTTCTGTTGACAATGGTTTATCTAACTACATTGCATTTTTCAGTAGATTTGCACCAGTCACTTCTCTCCACTTTAAAACTGGAATATTTTCTCTATGTATCAATGTTCAGCCTCTTAACATTTGATTTATTATTGAATTTTTTAATTTGCTTTTTTTGTATTCTGTATTTAAATGAATTTTAAAAGTAAATTAACTTTGCTGAATGTTCTGCTTCATTTACAAAAATCACCAAAGGAAACAAAAAAGATTTGTTTAAGCCTTGTAAAAGTGTCGTTTAAGCTAACTCAACAGTACATTTGTATTTTGTTACAGTAGTCAGACAAAGACTGAGTTAGCTTATATAAAGAATTTAAGCACCTATATCCAAACGTAAACGAATAGCTGCAGCATGTTAAAAAATGTATTGTCATGCAGCGTTATTTCTTTTTTCTTTTACTCGGATGCATGATGAGCATAAAGATTTTAAAAAAAGATATATATATTTAAAATTATATTCCTATCAAAATTTTTATATTATACTTAAATAGAATATTTTCATTCAGTTATAAGTTTGTACTATTTATAACCTGAAATTATAATTAAATAAGCTATTGACGATATTTCTACTAGGGTCCTAAAGGTCTTGGGATGAGATGTTACATCTGCTTGCATTTAAATGATAGTTTGTTATGAGTTTAATTGGCAGCAACTCTGTTGTCTAACATGCTGTATGTAGGTGACTCTGTTGTCTAACATGCTGTATGTAGGTGACTCTGTTGTCTAACATGCTGTATGTGGCTCATGTTGCTACTTGTCTGAATGGGAAGCTTATTGCACAAAATAATTCTGACTTTTCTTGCATCTGACTAACTTTGAGCACTTCAGCAATTTTGGCTGAATTATGTCAATGTTTGGACTGTTTTACATCAATTTTGACAGTTTCACATCAATTTTGACAGTTTTACATAAATTTTGACTTTTACATCAATTTTGACAGTTTTACATCAATTTTGATATTTCACATCAATTTGACAGTTTCACATCAATTTGACAGTTTCACATCAATTTTGACAGTTTCCCATCAATTTTGACAGTTTCCCATCAATTTTGACAGTTTCACATCAATTTTGACAGTTTCCCATCAATTTTGACAGTTTCACATCAATTTTGACAGTTTCACATCAATTTTGACAGTTTCCCATCAATTTTGACAGTTTCCCATCAATTTTGACAGTTTCTTGTCATTTTGGTTGATTCAATTGCTCCTGTTCCACTTCAGTTGTTACTGCAAACAGAATTTTTCTATTGTCAGCAGCTTCTGTGTTGCATCACTTGCTGTGAATCCCTCCATACATTGACACCTTGTCCTTAATTGTGTCTACTTTTTTGTCTCTCACTGTTTCTCCAAAGAGTTATGGGAGACAGTGCGTATGTTTTAAAGTGGACTTTTGAAACTATCCAGGGTTGACCTTAAACACCAACAATCTTAAGGCAAAGATTTGCTAGATGAAGGATGAGATCACAATTAATGTTGACTTGTACTCAGTTCAAGTCTTTGAGTGATTTAGATTTTGATTTCATAGAATGTAACCCAAGAAATGAAGTGTAATAAAACACATGGAAATCTCTACACTGTAAAGGTCTGTGGCTCAACAAGGCAAACATATTTCATTGAGTCACTCTCCGTGTTTATTGTTCCAGGTGGTGAGAGAAAAAAGTGGCACCGCTATGCAGACAACATCGGCTCTCGAAACCCGTGGGTCCAGAAACTGTTTGCGGAGTTCCGGGAAGAAGCAGTGAAGCTGAGGCGTGTCGTTGAGTCATCTCCCATGCATTCGTCGTCATCGGCTCCTTCCCTGCTTGCAGGCCAGCCCATGCCTTCCTCCCATCACGGTGCTACCAACCAAAGAAATCTTTCCCCATCTAACAGCAAGTCGGTTCAGTCTAGTCCAGGTACATAGTCCTATATCACGGTGCTACCAACCAAAGAAATCTTTCCCCATCTAACAGCAAGTTGGTTCAGTCTAGTCCAGGTACATAGTCCTATCTCACAATATCAGTTACTGACTCAGGTACATAGTCCCATCTCACAATATCAGTTGCTGACTCAGGTACATATTCCTATCTCACAATATCAGTTACTGACTCAGGTACATTGTCCTATCTCACAATATCAGTCACTTAAATCTTAAATAAATCCCAAAACTAATGTTTATTATTGTTTTCAAATGTTTCTGCATCAATAATTCACATTTAAATTTAATAAGATAGCAATAAATGCTATAATAAATCACTATGTTCTTTGAGTAGGCGTGGCCATATTTTTGTTTACAAAATAAATCGAAACAAGTTGCTAATTTTAACACTACTAAATGTAAACACATGCTATTTCTAAACAGAAAGGAAGTAGAAAAGAGTTACCCCTCATTTTAAAACTTAAAAAGTCTAATGGGACACTCTAAGCAATGAAATAAATTCGAAAACTCAATTCGCCGATATATCGGCGATTGGCACAAACGTGACCAGGTGAGATCGCAGATAGTTCGGCGATAGGCAGGAAAGGAGTTAAGTTAAGTTTGGAGTTCATCCATTTTGTCAAGTTAAGTTTGCAGATAATCCAACAAACATCAAGCTATGTTTGAAGTTAATCCACCTTATGTCAAGTCAAGTTTGATTACCCCCCAGTCCATGGTCCAACTCAAGCTCCAAGAAATTCCCTAGGTTCTAGATCTGCCCAAGCCTCACCCCAACACACGTCTGAGGGCAACAAGAGCTCCACCAGACTCTTGGAAAGCTGCTTTGTTTTCAAGGTTGGTCAGATAACACTGGACATATCTAACAGGAATTCAACCAGAAAATACTTTTAATATTTAACTTGTGCACAAGATTTCATTTACAATTAATTACCTTTGGATGTTCATAAATAACTTTTTATGGACATATTAAACAAATCAATGTTTAAAAAAATCAATGCATTTTCCATAAAAGATTTAGAGCAGTTTTGTGACATTTCACTTTTAATATCATGCTCTAAAGATCTTCTTTGATTTTATCAATTTCATCAATATATGAAAATCGTTGCAACAACCATGAAGGTTTGAGCACATGGGTGTTGTCCTGAATTGGCCGAAGGCTCTAATCTAACTTGTGTCCATGTCAACAGGTGGAGGACATGACCATCTACATGGTGTCCATGCCCGGCCAGAAGAGGACAGGACCCAAGAAGTTGTTGTGTTCAGACAAGCACAAGCTTCACCTGCCTCCAGAGATGTCCATGCTCCATGTGGAGTTTACTGACTACTTCTTTCCTGGGGGGCTGGAGTATCCAGGTGAGTTGGCTTATATATTCTCAATATCAGGGCAAGAAGTCTTACATCAAAAACATCATATTCTCACTAAGCCATCTTTCAGATATGTGTGACGCCAACATTGGAATTGAGGTCATAAAATGTAGGTTAATAGTAGAAGTGTACCGGATTCAAAATTTTGAAATATTTATGAAGTGAAATCCATCTGGAGTGGGAGTCAGATTTGTAAAAATGGCTGGATTCCGGATTTGTACAAATGGTTGGATTCTGGATTTGTACAAATGGTTGGATTCTGGATTTGTACAAATGGTTGGATTCTGGATTTGTACAAATGGTTGGATTCTGGATTTGCCAGAGCCAAAATCTAGTACACCCCTAGTTAATAGTCCAAGTACTCAGTATTGGTACTCGGTATCGGCAAAACATGGCTGTTACCACTCGGTACTCTGCAAAAAATCATACTCGGTACACCCCTAGCGGAGGACTCCTTGTCACCATAAAGATAAAACTATTGCAGCACATAGATATGTCAGGATCCCAAGGTTACACGGCGTGGGTTGAGGCAGTGTAACAATCAGTTGGCATGTTGTCAGGACCCCAAGGTTACACGGCGTGGGTTGAGGCAGTGTAACAATCAGTTGGCATGTTGTCAGTCAAGCTGAGCTGACTTACGTTTGTTGTTGCTGGTAACATCCTCATGAGTCATTCCTAAGATTTAATAGCAGTGGAAACAGCAGAACATGGAACTGTCATTCATTCACCATTCATTTATTGACATTGATTTCAACTTAAGTTAAAATAAGTCTTAGATGACACCATCACAAAATGTTGCTTGTGTAGATAGAAAATTGACTGAATTTAAAAGCTAATTAGTGAATAACTTGAACCAAACCATGTCTATGAATATAATAAGTTACGATTGTCCTGAACCAAACCATGTCTATGAATACAATAAGTTACGATTGTCCTGAAATCTCAGAGTTACTCTGGCCTAAAGTCTAAATGACATTTTCGTTAACGTCATTCTCCTGGTCACATGGTTTGATTCTGCTGGTTCCATATTGAAGCTGGCTGACAACAGCAGGACCCCGTCGTGTGGCGTCTTCTTTTTTACACGCCAGGAAGCCCAGCCACGTGGTCTTAATTTTTGTGTTCATCAGGGCGTATATGATAGGATTTGTTGCCGTGTGAGACCAGGAGATGTAGATGACCGCCGTGTAGACGGCCGGGGGCGTCCTCCGCAGGCAAGGATCCACCGCACTTGTCACTAAAAATGGGATGTAGGTTACAGAGAAGTTGATGAGGACGGCGCTGATCATTTTGATGAGCTTTGTGTTGCGGGCTCTGCGCCTGAGTCTGGCAGCAGCCTCCGACACGGACGACGTTGTCTTTCTCCTGGATTTGAAGTGCAACAAGAAGATGGAGGAGTAGCAGTAAATTGAGACAAGGGAGATTATGGTGACGAAAGCTATGCTCAGCACAGCCTGGAAGCCTAGGCCGCCGTGGGTGTTCATAAGTGTGCAGTAGCCTTTCCGTGGGTCGTAATGATACTGGTCCCAGGCACGCACCAGGGGCACAATGTAAAGGCCTGCAGACACGAGCCATGGCAGGATTATGAAAATGAACCACCTGGCCTTCTCCCGACATTGTGAGTGGGTGCGGGAAGGGTGAACTATGGCCACATACTGGCTGATGTTGATGGCCATGAGGATAATGCACTCTGTGGTTATCCCCACGTACAGGATGTAGCCGAATCCCTGGCACACTACCTCGCCAAATAGCCAGTCGTCGTGGAAACTGTTTGCTGCGATCATGGGTAGGATGATCAGAGTGCTGACCAAGTTGGCCAGGCAAAGGTCGACAATCAAGGTCATGGTCAGCCCGCTGCGGTGCAGCTGGTTCTTGTAAATTAAGTAGATTGAGATGGTGTTTCCCAGTGTCCCAGCCAGGCCCAGGGTCATTGAGGCCACAGCATGGAATATTCTAATGTCTCTGTTGATGGTGAAAGTCTCGTTGACTGAACACATGCCTGCTGAAGCTGAAGCTCGGGGCTGTTCAAATCATCATCAGCCAAGATGATTGCATCTACTTGCAGTTGTTGTGGTGATTAACTAAGATCAACAAAAAAAAGTCATCAAAATATTAATTCTCTAGGTAATATGTTAGTTTTTTAAACAAATGCTACTTCAATATAATTTCTATAAGTGTTAGAGTAAGATATCTCGCGGATCGCCCCACTCAACAATACTGAGGCTGTGAGGTGCAAAAATGTATCCATGTAATAAAAGATGGATAGAATGACATATCTAGGGAAATAGTCCAATAAAACATAATTACATAAATATACAATAATAAACTAAAATTAAAGGTTCACCCTTACTAGACCTAGAATAGCTGGTCTTTTGACTGGCGAAGCTGTGAGTTGGTGGTACTGCGTATGATCGCTGTGGGTGATCCAGACTCCAGGTCTTGAGGACAAAAGAGACAGATTATTTGTCTGAACGTTTTTTATACCCTACTTGTTAATGGCCTCTGATTGGCCAGCCTCACAATACTTTTTGATTCAGCCAACCGTCATTGTCCACTTCTGCCCCGTAGCAAGAGGTATACCTTTGAGAAGTTTCATTCTCAAACTGTGATCTGAAGAACTAGTCTTACCATGTGTTATTTTCACCCCACTGTCCGTGCTACAGGTCAGTGAGCGCAGAATTTTAATATATGAGACTTGAGGGTCCCATAATCTTTGTCACAGGAAGATTATCACTAATTGGAATTCATATAACATTTTTTTTAAAAATATTTTTTTAAAAACTTGATTACATCTTTTGTCTAACTGCTTGTTTTGAGGAAAAGTTCATGAATTGTGGTCGCTTTGTCTATGGGGGAAGGGGGAATATTTCAAGTTGTTATTGTTAGGAGTCTTGTTTCTGATCAGAAATAACATTCCACTCGCCCTAGCAATTAGTCACATGTAAACATGAAGCCATGACAAGTAATGGTGCTATCAAATGATACCAAAAAAACAACAACAAAAAACAAACAACAACAAAACAAAAATGATCTCAGGCTAATGTCAAGTTTAAGATGTCATTGAAATGTCTTCCTGGTGTGTTAAGTGAAGAATGGTAAATTTAGTGAAGCACGCAGTCATTGGTTCATTTCATACAATACACCCACACAGAGAACAGACTCTGATCAAAGTTCTTTTGAAGTGAGGTTTAACAAAATGTTTTCCCCCATTCAAATATCCAAGTCGAATGTAAACAAAATCAATGCTGAGATGTCTTGTATCATAACATCTGTCATCTTATCTTATGCTACCAACAAAGCCCATCGAAGGACAGGAATAAGTGTAGTGTGACCTGTGAAGTTCATGGTAGGACATCACAATATCCACATCAACTGACTCCAAAATGAAAATGAAATGTCACCAGTTGTCATTTCAACCATTGAGAGACCCTACCTCCCCCCTTCACACCCTGGTCTGTCATTAGACCCTACCTCCCCCACTCCACACTGCGGTCTGTCCAGAGACCCTGCTCCCCTCCACTGTTTTTGGTTTGTGGAGAGACCCACAGTCTCAACCCTCAACAGGCCATACATCAGGTGCATCACGTCAAAAATACTATTTATTATAGTTATAATAAATAACCCATAAAAAGAAAGTTTTTGACTATAAATCCCAAAAGGCATCGCTCAAAATAAAATCTTGGAAATAATACTGAACTAAAAATAACTTGTTTTGAACATCAGCGTAAATTGGCTCAATATGGAAATGAGATTTAAATTTACTTGGTAGTGATTGGCTGTAGGAGTTTGAAGGACCAATCAGCTATCGAAGTACACAGTCAACTGCCTTTTATGATTATAGATATTACAGGTGGTCTTTCTATTACTGAAGATAATAAGATTCTACGCTTATCCATGTCTAGTGTTGCATTTTTATTAGAACTTTGATAGTTGATAGTGTGTTGATTGTTGATAGTGTGTTGATTGTTGATAGTGTGTTGGTTGTTGATAGTGTGTTGGTTGTTGATAGTGTGTTGGTTTTTATCCTTTGTTCAGGGCATTCCAATCCACACCCCTATTCCAGTCTATCTGTGTGTTGTATTAGATTGTTGCTGTGTTGTATTAGATTGTTGCTGTGTTGTATTAGATTGTTGCTGTGTTGTATTAGATTGTTGCGGTGGTCGAGTGGCAAGCACGCTCGACTGGCGTACTGATGGTCACGAGTTCGAATCCATGCTTAGGCAAAGATTTGTTCCTGTGGTCTAAGGAGTGCCTGAGTCACCCAGCTCCAAATGGTTACCTAACTAACAATGGTTAGGCGGCTGGGTAATGCGTGGAACCCTAAAAGCCATGGCCTGTGAGGGCTATATCACTTGCCAACAGATCATCTCTCATGGTCTGTGGGCGCAATTATCTTCTGCATAGAAGGAGCATCTGTATATCTATAAAGAAGTTGCTTTGTTGTATTAGATTGTTGCTGTGTTGTATTTCCAAGTTAACCAATGTCCAGGCTAGTAGTGGGTATGGTCACGAGTCGAGAGGACATGGAAGGTTATGCAAGCTGGGTAGTTGAAAACTTGATTTTAAAAGAACTTTGTTGTATATTGTGACATACGTGTATATATTTTATATTTCGTCATTAAAGAGCATTTTTCCTGACTTTTATTGGTGCAATGAGTTAGTGTGTTAGATAAGATACTATTTCACAAGCCCACAATCACACTCATAATAGGTCAGTCACGAAGAAGTGACATAAAATGGTGTCTTGGCTGTTACACCATCTTGCAAACACACCCATTTAAACTGGCAAGAACATAACACAGATGATACATTTTGAAGCTAACTCAGGATTATTATCTCAGATTGTCTGGTACAGCCCTTAAGTACAAGTAACCAGTTTATCTAATCAGTGTTATTATCTCAGATTGTCTGGTATAGCCCTTATGTACAAGTAACCAGTTCATCTATTTCCTTTACATTTGTCTCTTCTTATTTGTCACACAAACCTTCATTTGAGTTTTAGGAAGAAGAACTTCCTGACATGCTATCTTGATAGTGAAGGTCTATTTCAACAGCTTAGGTTGTGTCAACAACATGGCTGACATCAATAGCAAAGGTTGTATCAATATTATTTGTTGATTGTTGTGTCAACAACATAGCTGACATCAATAGCAAAGGTTTTATCAATATTATTTGTTGATTGTTGTGTCAACAACATGGCTGACATCAATAGCAAAGGTTGTATCAATATTTTTTGATGTGTCAACAACATAGCTGACATCAATAGCAAAGGTTTTATCAATATTATTTGTTGATTGTTGTGTCAACAACATGGCTGGCATCAATAGCAAAGGTTGTATCAATATTATTTGTTGATTGTTGTGTCAACAACATGGCTGGCATCAATAGCAAAGGTTGTATCAATATTATTTGATGTGTCAACAACATAGCTGACATCAATAGCAAAGGTTGTATCAATATTATTTGATGTGTCAACAACATGGCAGGCATCAATAGCAAAGGTTGTATCAATATTTTTTGATGTGTCAACAACATAGCTGACATCAATAGCAAAGGTTGTATCAATATTATTTGTTGATTGTTGTGTCAACAACATAGCTGACAGCAATAGCAAAGGTTGTATCAATATTATTTGTTGATTGTTGTGTCAACAACATAGCTGACATCAATAGCAAAGGTTGTATCAATATTTTTTGTTGATTGTTGTGTCAACAACATAGCTGACATCAATAGCAAAGGTTGTATCAATATTTTTTGATGTGTCAACAAACATATCAACACTTAAGACTATATCATCAACCTGGGTTGGATCAACGCCATAGGTTGTGTCTACAACATTAGATTGGTTGTGGCCACTGCTCAAAAGTTGTTGAACAGAAAAGACTATTTCATTATCCTTTTTTTTCTTTTATCTATTGCCTTCTTGTCAATGTGATCACTGTAAACAAAAGATAAATAAAAGATAACACAGCCACTTTTAGATTCCTGTGTTTGCTTTAAATTCAGGGTTCTCTAAAGTCTTAATTTTAAGAAATGTCGTGAAGAGCTATAGAGAATAATTTCATTCCCTTCACAAGCTTCGGTGTGGTTGAAATTTATAGTAGAACTTGTGAAATATTATGAGCATCAATACCAAGTCAATCATTTCTAATCAGATTTAAAAGTTATCAGAAAGTTCAAATAAATAAAGTAAGAGTGACAGAAAACTGCAGCACTCTACACCTTATAGCAATGATAGTGACAAAATTATCTGCAAGAGTTGCAAGTTTAACGTCTCTAACATTATTTTTATTAAATGGAAAAGACGTAAACAAGGTAAGGGTTAGCCTGACAGGACGTAACAAAACAGCAAACGTTTCGGCAAAGAGCCTTTTTCAACGGAGATACAATACACAAATAAAACGAATATAAAAAATACAAATTTTGAAACTTAGCTGCAGTGAAATCCAAAGAATCGAAGAAAGTCAACATTATTCTTTAGCAAAAACTATTACTTTGTGCAGTTTCATCTCTGAGTTAAGAAATTGGTAAGGGTTCCTCATCAATACCACATACAATTGCATTTAGACCACATCCTTTTCGAGCACTAAAGTTAGACTTAATGATCACGAATATTCGAAAGGAACACCTTGGCCGTCCATTGTTAACACAGACTGTCCATTGTTAACACATACCGTCCATTGTTAACACAGACCGTCCATTGTTAACACAGACCGTCCATTGTTAACACAGACAGTCCATTGTTAACACAGACCGTCCATTGTTAACACAGACCGTCCATTGTTAACACAGACCGTCCATTGTTAACACAGACCGTCCATTGTTAACACAGACCGTCCATTGTTAACACAGACCTGTTGATATCCTTGATTGTTTTATGAGCCATTGTCTCAATCTGCGTGTCAACAAACAACAAGGAAACATTTCCACCGTATCTTATGGGCAGATCGGGGAATAAAAACTTCACTGTAATTATTGATCTCACCTGCCTTTTCCTTCAACTGACTTGGGCTCGCAGACATATCCATGATATGTCATTGTACCATGTCGTGAAATGTTAACAAGATATGTCATTGTACCGTTTCATCAAATGTCATTATCAAGGAATGTCTTTGTGCTATGTAATGAAATGTCATTAACAAAACATCATGCAATTTTATCAACTGTCAAAGAAATAACATTGTCCCACATCATCAAATGTCATTATCTAGAAATGTCACTGACCACATGGCACAAAAATTTCAATCCATGACAAGGTAGTTGCCTCCAATATTTAAATGTCCAAGAAATGTCTGGCAGCATCTTCTAAAGATTCCCACTGTGTGAGTCATGTCAGTGCCAGGAGCTGTGTGACAATCAGCCCAAGGTTTTATTATTTACTGATAGAAAACAGGGTTAGAGAGTGAGCTAGGGTCCAAGGATTCTCACTGAGTTACAATCAGCCCAAGGTTTTATTATTTACTGATAGAAACAAGGTGAGAGAGTGAGCTAAGGTCCGAGGATTCTCACTGAGTTACAATCAGCCCAAGGTTTTATTATTTACTGATAGAAAACAGGGTTAGAGAGTGAGCTAGGGTTTGAGGATTCTCACTGAGTTACAATCAGCCCAAGGTTTTATTATTTACTGATAGAAACGAGGGGAGAGAGTGAGCTAGGGTCCAAGGATTCTCTGTGTATTATAATCAGCCCAAAAGTAGTTGATATACTGATTTCATCCACCTAGTCCTAAGAAACTTATTGAAGATCATGGGCATGCAGCCATGATTTGGCTGTGGGAAAATAGGGCTGGTCAGGCTTTCTGCCATGGTATGGCTATAGATACATAGAACTGGTCAGGTTTTCTGACATGGTATGGCTAAGATAGGACTGGTCAGGTTTTCTGCCATGGTATGGCTCTAGATACATAGAACTAGATTGAAAATGTGAGCACACAGCCACAAAATGGCAGTTGAAGAAAAGAACCGAACTAAGATATGAAGACTGGTATTGTAAAGTAAACATCCCTGAGGCATTGCTCAATAAAGGGATATATTTGTCTGTGTGTGTGTGTGTGCTCTGATCTTGGTGCTTCTATAATGCATGAAAGTTTGTTGGAGGCTGTTACAATACATCAGCTGGATGAATTAGTTCTGTTGGCAGAAGACACAATGTTTACTTAAGGTGCATCCTTAGAAATCTGATGAGCTAGTGGAAATATCTTTTCTCATGCATCCAGCAATAGTTGGTAACAGCGTCAAGCAAACAGCTGCTTTTTATGTTAGGGTTGTATTAATTGTTAGTCAAAGAAAACTTGCTTATAAGTGTATCATATAGGATTAGGGCTCGAAAATTACGTGTGCCATTAATGCCCAATTACTTGAAAATTTATGTTTCTTTTGTTGCTCACGCTCACTGATTGCTAGTAGGTGTATTTTTAATAATGTTTTCAAAGGTTTTTACTTGTAATTTACCATTCAAAAAACGTATCGGCGCACGCCGCTTAGTGAAGTACATGTACCTATATTACGATAGGTATTTGAAAGACGTAGCGAAGATACTGGGCGATTAATCGTCCCACAAATTTGCGTTCGGTCTTTTAGTGACAGTTTTCCTGCTAGTCAAAGGCATTTGATTACCACATTAATAGTTTTAGTACGGCGAGTGTGGCTCAACCCCTATTTAAACAGAAAAAACGGGTAGGTGAAACGTGTGCGCCGCAAAATTCACTTATTCTGGTGAGTTGATGATTTAAAAATAAATTCCATTTATCATTATTGTTTACTCCGTAGCTTTATAATTTTATTATATTATTAATTTTAGTACGCGATTTGACTGAGCTGACCGGCATCACACACAAGAGAAGTAAACATGACGTCACAACGGACGTGGCGAGGCGTTGGTTTTTTTAAACTAATGAAAAATACCTCGCTAACTTTAACGAACGATTGAACCTGTCCTTTTATTTAGACCCACAACAGACGGGGCGAGGCGTTGGTTTTTGAAACTAATGAAAAATACCTCCCTAACTTTAACGAACGATTGAACCGGTCCTCTTAAATAGACTGGTGAACTAGGAGTCCTCAAAATAAAATATTTAAAAAGACAATTAACCATCACTGTTTAATTAATTCTTTATAAATTTTTTTTTAATGCGTTGAATTGAGGGCAATGCGGAAAGAGCTGAACGCAAGCGGGGAAAGCGGGCTTTGATGCCATCAGACAACGCCAGGCGACAACATTCTCTTGGTCTTGTTAGTTCTCAAAACATAAGGGATATAAGGACGAGGGGTTAACCGTATAACCGGCCTTTTTTGAACGGTTAGCCGGTCCTCAAAAACGAGCGGTCTTAACAACCTCATTAATCACCACTGTTAAACACAACAAATTGCGAAGAAACAACTAAAATTTGCCGTCAAATATGCATTTTTTAAATTACCGTAATTTACGCGTAATTTTCAAAATTACGTTACCGTAAATTACGCGTAATTTACCGTAACTTACGCGTAACGATACGTGACTTCGAACCCTATATAGGATACACATCATATATAGGATTTTGGTCCCATACTTGAATATTTTTAACCAGAGTTATGGTTCCTTGTCTTTTCCAGTGGTTCTCACCCTAGTTTAAGTTGCACCTCATCACCAGAAGGGTTTGAATTTTAGATTATAGTCATTTAACAGTGGTCAGGATTTATTTTATGTACAAATCATTCTGCATTTTTTGCCTTCATGTCTTTATAAAAGTAAAATCCTTAACTTTTTTTTTTTACATGGTGTTAATTAGTGTTCGCTGTGACATCTGTGCTTGTGTCATGTCTTATCAGTATTTGGTCAACCAATGTTTTGATTAACAACCAGCACCCCCTCACTGTCCCCCTCTCCCATTATCAGTAATTATATTTTTGGTCTCTCCTCTGTGGTGTGAGCACACTTGAGACAATGGCTGCAACACTAGATGCTGTGATAAAGCTCAGGGGGGGGGGGGGCAAGAAATAACAGCTGGATACTCTTCCATTCCATCCATTGCATGGATTACTATCCCTGGCATCCATCCTTGTTCATCCATGGGATGGATAAAAATGTCCACTTTGGCACAATGATCATAAAATGGATTCTCTTCAATGAATATGATGTCAAATAAATATGGTGTTAATTGTGGCCCTAATATAGAATCTTCAAAACAATAAATGACACTTTGGCTTTCTTCTAAGATTAAATTCTCATTTTTAATATCTCCCACAATTCCTCTCCCTCTTTCCAGGATGTTACATAATTTAGGAAACATAAAGTTGATATTTGTCACGATGTCTTGTGTGTAATGCTTGTCAAAACATGTGGACTGTAAATAGGTTGTACCACAGCTGCAGGTTAATTGCTGCCCTAATGAATGTTTACATGACCAGGAAGCAATCTCTAACTAATCTAGAACCTCTCTCAACTGTTTGAAATGTAGATGATAGCACATTCAGTAAACACTCAGGGTGGTACATCACGCTTGGCGTTCAGAACTGTACTTGAGCTCACCCAGTGGGGGCTTAACTTATCACATTGATCCACTGGTTCTCAGTTGTGTCAGCGGCAGGACAGTTTGTCAACCAATCCCAATGATCCAGTGGCTCTCCACCTTGCTGAGCCAAAAGTTGATCAAATAAGTTAAATATTTGTACAGAAGCTTAGCTTCAAATGAGAGTAATAGTTTACAACTAAATCCAACTTGTGTCATGGCATACTCAGCAGAACTGTGTATAGATAGTGCAAGGGCTATTTTATCGATTAAAATAATTTTAATCAATAATTTTTTTACCGATTAATCGAGAAATTAATAGTTAATTTTCGCAGCCCTAATATATATATACTACATATATATATATATTTGACTCTTGAAAATAAAATGTTTTTCATTTCTAAAACCACAGTGAGGACTTGAATTTATGTATGTTCCCAGGGAATTGATTTCTGCCGCCTTAACTCCTGATTTTTGTATTGTTGTTGATTAAAACCAGCATTCAAAACTGATTGAACACTTTTCACATTAATTAGTCGATAGAAATTATTAGAAAGGAAAGGAAAGACCGTCGTGGTCTTCACCGATTCTCGGTTTTCGCTTGAGACCTTGGATCGATCCTCTCTGGAGGCCTAGATGGTAGGTGTCATTTTGGAGACAGTAGGTGAACTCCTGGCACGTGGCGGCAGAGTAGTCCTACAGTACACCGCCGGACACTGTGGTACGACCCAATCAGACAGGGTTGACGCACTGGCTAAGGCAGGCGCAGCCCAGCCCCAACCCGACAAGCCCTTGACCCAACTTGGGGTCAAGTCGTGGCTAAAAGACCATTTCCGTGAGAAGTGGCTTGAGGGCTGGCAAATAGGAATACGGCCAGGAAGGAATACCAGAAAATGCCACGACCGAGCAACGTAGTAATCAGACGCTCATAACACGGATGAGAACTGACCATTGTCCAACACGGAGCTACCTGTACAAGTTTGACAACAGGAAGGAACTGGCCATGTCGGCTGTGTGGCTGCCCGGAGGAGACACTGGCCCACGTACTAGAATGTTGCCCCGAGTTGGACGGGGTTTTGGAGGATGAAGTTGCGGTACCTGCAGAGGATTACCTCTATGGCGATGCCCGCTTGATGAGGCTCGCTTGCGAAAAATTGAACCGGGTCCTAAGAGCCTAACGGCTCGGCCCAACAGAGAATGTACATTCGTTAGAAAGGAATTCTTTGAAACTACTACACCTAAATTAAAAAAAAAAAAATTAATCAATTTTTAAAAAAAAAAGAAAGAAAGAAAAAAGAATGGAAATAGAAAAGAACCTGGGAAAAACTAACCAGATGTAATGGGGGAGGGTGGGATGGGATGATTGAATCTTGAATCAATAATATATAAAAGACCTGAAAGTATGAATATTTGATACTGTTGACAAACTTTGTTTGCCAGGGATGCCTCTGGAAAAGTTTGGTTTCTCTAGTATTTTTTGTTTAAAATAGTTAGTTGAAAACTTGATACCGTTACTTGAATGGCTGATGTTTTTTATACATTTTATTGGTAAGACTTTAATAACTCCCAAGTAGGGGTGGACATTTTATTGGTAAGACTTTAATAACTCCCAAAAGTAAAATCCTTAACTTTTTTTTTTTACATGGTGTTAATTAGTGTTCGCTGTGACATCTGTGCTTGTGTCATGTCTTATCAGTATTTGGTCA
>MUZC01001615.1:0-17437 GCA_002072015.1 Radix auricularia
GAGGTTCTCTGTAACTGTGTCTGTAAGCTGAGACAAGGAGAACACCGAGGTTCTCTACAGGACGACTGACCACTGTTTGTCTCGCTGAACAAAGTTTGATAAGTGTAAGTGTACACAAAGTTCAATTTGGCGGGGTAATAAGACCAATAGGAACTTATAACAGAATTAATTCTGATCCTGTTTTAATTATCCTAGCAAATAGTGAAAATTACATAAGAATGTAAAAAAATCGTATATCCAACCAGACTGGGCTAGTGAATATTAAAAAAAAAATTAATCTTGTATATCTATTATTCCATGATCTTTACACAGAATGTCAGTCTCCATAGATATTTGAAGTAAGACATTGTTATTGGTTCAACATTTCAAATATATGAAATTGGTAGTCTATTAATGATCGCCAGACACCGTCTGTCTTAATTGGATGCTCGATGTTACAAGTATGGGTAGAGCTTATTTATAGTTTAGAATTTGTTAAGTACATTCTTCCAAAGGTTAATAGTACATTAAAAAATAACTTATTGTAGGCTGGGGGCCCAATTCTCTTTGTCCTAATATAAACTTATACAATTAATTTAAGATTTTCTAATGGATCAATGGATGGATCTTGACCAAATTTGGTACATACAAACTTGATGGCTCATAATTTTAAATAAATATTGTAGGCTTGTTTGAACTTTTTATGTTCATTTTTTATTTGCATGATGCCCCAATACTTTTTATTATTATTATTATGTTTTGCTTCATCGTTTAAAACCTTATTCGCCATACACGGTTTTGAAAAATATTTCCGCATTTATCCATCATTTTCAAAATTGAAACGACAGGGATTTTCAATTGTACATCTTAAACAGATTTTGCCCGTGTGCCAATAATGCTATTTTTTGTTATATATGCTATTTAAATTATTTTTTGTCCACCCCAAAACATGAAACTTTGAGAAACTGTTGAATTCACTAAGGCGAAGTTTTCTTGCAAAATTTTTTATTTATTTATTACCACTCTTTGGTTTCTTTGCGTTTCCTTTATTCTGAGATTGTTGCTATGCGCGACGGGTAAGCTAGTACTTTATAAATATTCATTATTTTTTCTTATTTCTATACATACAAATAATATTATAAAAAATATATTTAAAAAATTCAGTAATTGTTTTTAAGTCGACCAAGATATAACAGAAAACCAACAGGCGTTGGTTGAACTGCCACAGGCCACGTCAACAACACGAAGCTTTACAAAAACATAACCATGACAACACTCCAATTAACGAAACAAATGATGAGCATTTGAGTTTACTTTGAACGAAAGTCTGCAGCCATTAAATTGTTTCCTTCCCGTTGATAACGTGCATAGCTTAGAAATGATTTTTAAAGCTTAGGAAAACATTCTGAAAGCGGAATTGAATACGCTGAGAGTTACTTGGATTATCACAAGTTGAAATAAGAAAATAAAGTTTTAAAAAACCCAGCAACTTAAAGTTTTCGCGTTGATTTAAAAACCGTAATCCGAGGATTAACAGAACGGAAGCGTTAAAATGTCAGTTACGGATATTTTTAATGATGTACTCTATGTGTTACAATTATTATTGTATACACCAGAGGTTCTCATTGAGTTGTTACAATTGTTTACACCAGAGGTTCTCACTGAGTTGTTACAATTGTTTACACCAGAGGTTCTCATTGAGTTGTTACAATTGTTTACGCCAGAGGTTCTCATTGAGTTGTTACAATTGTTTACGCCAGAGGTTCTCATTGAGTTGTTACAATTGCTTACACCAGAGGTTCTCATTGAGTTGTTACAATTGTTTACACCAGAGGTTCTCTTTGAGTTGTTACAATTGTTTACACCAGAGGTTCTCATTGAGTTGTTACAATTGTTTACACCAGAGGTTCTCATTGAGTTGTTACAATTGTTTACACCAGAGGTTCTCACTGAGTTGTTACAATTGTTTACACCAGAGTTTCTCATTGAGTTGTTACAATTGCTTTCACCAGAGGTTCTCATTGAGTTGCATTTGATCAGAAAAAGCCAACCGAGCAATGGAGCCTCACATCCCTCTCTATTTGTATATAGCCGTCAAACAATAAGAAACTTTAAAATATACATTGTAAAAATGAAATGGATGAGTTAATTATTTCTAACATATTTCAAGCTTTTAAATGAACTGCATTAGTTCCTAGGCGCCAAGACTATAATAAGAATGAAAAGTTAAAACATTGAAAGTGAGAAATTTGACCAGGACATAAGAAATAGCATGGATCCATTATGATCTAATCTAAGTTATATTCCAAACTAAGTTATATTCCAACGTAAGTTATATACCAACTTAATAAAACAAACATTGCTTGCAACGTGGTATGGGTGGTACGGGCTGCCCATAGGTGACATCTCTATTATAAAACAAATACTGAACTTAAGACAGAAACTACGTCCATTAGGGGTCAATGGCGGCTCGGTAGCGAAGTCGATAGCGCGCTCGCCTCACAAGCTGAGGGGCGTGGGGGTCGAGCCCACGTTATCGCTACTAGAAGAATGTGGAGAAATGACAAACCCTAAGTCCTTCGCTGACTTGGAGAGGGATTGGCGCCGCCAGGGTCTACCAAGCCCCAGAATGCTCTAATGGAAACTTTAGAAACACCTACGCTCTCGAAACAAAAAATATTTTATGGGACTTTTCAAATAATATAAAGAGGGTCTATGACATTACACAAAAAGTGTTCATGTGACGTCAGAGACGAAATG
The DNA here is from genome assembly GCA_002072015.1 of Radix auricularia. NCBI lineage: Eukaryota > Metazoa > Mollusca > Gastropoda > Lymnaeidae > Radix > Radix auricularia. The sequence goes on from MUZC01001615.1 coordinate 2,740, forward strand.
ATTTCCTGAATATATCATTAATATGTTCAGTACTTCACTGTGTAGAAAAAAAAGTACATTCCCCTAAAGAAAACTCCTAGATAAAGTCATCTAAAGTTAACACAAATGTCTCAACATGTCGCCATTTATTTTAGAAAAAAAAAAAAGAAAGAAAATGAACAGCCAGTTCTGCACCTACCAATATACAATTATATTTAAAGATGTTTTAAATTCAAATTTTTCATTTTTAAAAGAAAAATGTCGAGCACGGTAAAAATACATGTTCTAAGTGTCAACATTAGAAACATTTTCGAGAGTTTTACAACGACGAGTGTTGTTTCGTTTTAAGACAATCCCAGAGATTTATACGCTGACATAAAAAACATAGGCGCAAATTTGGGTATTTTTATAATAGTCTACGTAATAAATTTTTAAAAAAAATTAATTTAATAAATTATGTAAATTTTCCTAAACATTCAAACAATGGTCACATGTAAATAGGTCATTCTTTAAATGACCCACGAATTCACTCTTCTGTAAGTGACCAATGATTCCACCATTCTGTAAGTAACCCATGATTTTCCCATTCTGTGAATAAATGATTCCTCATTCTATGAGTGACCCATCAAGACATCATTCTGTAATGCACCAAATATTACCCAATTGTGTAACACTTTGTTATGCATCGCTTCTGAGTTTCTCATCAGTTTTCATGAACTAAATTATCGAAATAATCAATATATTAGAACTTTACTTTAGATTGTTGAATTTTTAAAAATAAATTTTAAAGACGTTTAAATAGCCCATGTTCTTTTAATTTCATATGTGTACAAAAAATACTTTTTTTCTTATTTCTGTCTATGTGTATGTGGTCAAGTTCTCCCCTTTAACAAAACAAAGAAAACAAAACAAGACAATTATACTAGCTTTTTATGAGACTATAGAGAAAGACATCTTATCGGCACTGCGAGGTTGATATCTAGTTGAACTTTTCCCAGTCTCTCTAGATGGGAAGATGCGAGCCCGGGCCGTCATTTAGTTGTGTTCAAACGAGCGTCTCTAGAACTATCCCCCCCCCTCGCTATTCCTCTTTTTAATACTTTTTTCCTTCTGAGAATTGTAGCCCTGTCTCAACTCTCCCAACCACCCTCACCCCCCCCCCCCCCCCCCCCCCCCCGCTCCACTTTTATCCGAATGTCCGATTTGCTCTGTGGGAAGAAATGCATGCGCCTGTGTTTACGGTGTTGGTGTGTGAACTTCGATTTGCTCTAGTGACCAGGCGGATGTAACTAGTGGTACGGATGTGGTCAGCACTTACTGGGATTACGGTTGGAGAAGCAGGATAGTGGATGTAGGAATATTCCTTTGTGAGCACTTGTGATCGTTATTTCTGTGGATTTACTCTTGGTTGGGTAATCTTCCCGACCCTCCGTAACATACGTTTTACCTTTAGACGGGAAATGTGGAATTTATTGGGGAATTCTCACATTGAAATGTTTTTCAAAGTTCAGATTAGACTTAAATTTAGTCCAGCTGTTGTATTTTTTTAAAATTAAGTTTGTTTTATTTTTAAAATTGTACAAGACTCCAACTGTGAATTTGTGTAACTATCGTTTATTTATTCCAGCAACTGTTTAGGGGTATTTTTATGTGGCTAAGCAATTTATCTTGGAGCAAGCCTTCGTAACAATATCTAATATATTAAATAACTGAAAAATTAACTTTTTTGCAGTCTAATTGATGGTCTCAATATGTCATCTTTAAAAATCACAAGCAGGCAATTATTAGAGAAAAAAATATTTTAAAAATGTATATAAATTTTAAAAAAATAAAATTTGAAATGCGAAGTTGTTAATTCTTAATGGAGAAATTTTAATTTAGTCACATCTACATCAGAGTGAAGTTCAGAGTCTCAAGGGATTAAATCCCTGCCACTTCTATCAACTGTTAATAAATAAAATAGATTTACACAATGTCTCATACATGATATGCAATTGGCTCTTATTTATTTTCATTCACTTTGATATAGATTTATTATGTGGATCAGTGGATGTACCCTCCGACCAAAGGTGCGCACGAACTTGAGCACACACAAATACATTACAGTACATGTTGATAGAAGAAGACGGTGAAACTATATCAGAGGGTTTTAGCCTGGTACATGCATCATTTCACAACATCACATGAAACCATTTGAATTTCTAAAGCTTAAGACTTTTCAATTTTCCAACCGGTGCGAGAAAACAATGTCTTTTACCGGACTAAGTCTATGAATTTCTACAAAAGTAAACGGTAAAGATGTAAACAGGGTAAGGATCCGTCCATAAAGTACGTCACGCTATTTTTTGACAATTTTTAACTCCCCCATCCCCCCTGTCACAAACTGTCACACTTTCTTACACCCCCTACGTGGAGCGTGACGTACGAATATAAAAAAAAATAAAATATCAAAACTTAGCTGCGGTGAAATCCAACGAGTCAATTAATGTTTTGACTTCCATTGACTCGTTGGATTTCACCGCAGCTAACTTTTTATTTTTTTATATTCATTTTATTTTGTGTATGGTATGTCCGTTGAAAAAGGCTCTTTGCCGAAACGTTCACTGTTTTGTTACGTCCTGTCAGGCTAAGCCTTACCCTGTTTACGTCTTTTCCATTTACTTTTTTTTATAAGTCTGATTGCGGTCTCATCCCTCATTTTGAATTTCTACAAGTAGCCTCATACATCACGGATATCACGTGACGGAGCCTTATAGCTAACATAATCCCATCTAATAGTATAATAATTGTGGACCTCAAACCTGTTGATTGATACTATATCATCCACAATCATTTCTCACCATCTATCAAATATTTTTTTTTAATAATTCATATTTATGGAATCCTCATCTCTTCGTTGCTATGCAATGAATCCACAATAAAATGTTGCATTGCTATTATTTTGGACTAAAACGTTTGTGGTACTTATTTCTCATCCATGGAATGATTTCAATGAATGCATTTTTATACTTTAAATTTCTTTATTCTGGGGCTTACCAAAGTTTTATATATGATGTCAAAAATAAAATAACTTTTAAAATTTTTTTAGCCCATGAACCCCGCCCCATCCACATACAGAGTTCTTTCTTTAACTTGCACAAATGAACAATTATAAACACTATTAAACAAATCGTAATGTTATTCTAACGTTAACCCAATGTTCTCCGTCATACACACATATAAAACACAGGTAGCCAACTCTCTTACTTGAATGGAAGCCTTGGATTCAAGGAAAAGTTTCCAACAGAGCGACGACCTAAGGTGTGGCTTATGAGATAAAACTCACGTTGGCAGATAATGAGGAGGATAAGCGACGTTAGGATCATCAATTAGACATAAGTAATGGCTTATCTAATGGGCGAGAATGTTAAATACGCGAGCTCTGAGCTCAGGTTGAAACACGAAAGAACGTAAAACCTGCTGTCATTGGACGGTGTTAATTTTTTTTTGTTTTATTTATTTATTTTTTTATTTATTTACTGTCAGATGGCAGTGTTTCCTGATACGGGCTCGGAGTTTTCTCATTTGCTGTCGTTCTTATAAATGGCGTGATCGAAGGTAATACATGATTTATCGATTTTACCTTCTTTACACCTGGATTCTCTATATAGCGCTAAGGAAATTGTAACACTTACTATCATTATAAAGGGAAGCTCAATTGTCTGTTTAAAGTTTCTGAAACAATAGAGAAGTCTTTCCATTAAAACAGTGTTACTTAGACAACGTTATGTCCACACATATAATCTATGCAGATAGTTGAGAGCGGTGGCTGACTAGTTAATAAATATAATACGACATTATGACCGTACATATCTATATTTTTAACAGTTATCTAGAATAGTTTCACGACTCAGACTACAAAATATTAACTTCTATTTGCCCATACGAGTATTTATTTTAAAAACGTACATCTCAGAAGTTGTGCATTTCAGAAAATTGTTTTAAAAAACATAATGCTCACACGTAATTCTATGTTAAAAAAACATAATGCTCACACGTAATTCTATGTTAAAAAAACATAATGCTCACACGTAATTCTATGTTAAAAAAAACATAATGCTCACACGTCATTCTATGTTAAAAAAAACATAATGCTCACACGTCATTCTATGTCTCAAGAATTAGTCTGATTAAATTTAATGGGAAATCAATTCACGTGTTCAAGCCCAGCAGTTAGGAGTACGTGTGAAGACTTGCGACATTCATTTCCGACACGGGCTTGTTATTATGTTGCTTGTTGGAGGGCTAATAAATCTAAAAATAGTTTCTGGCTAACGATGAAGCTTTATTTTCACCTCATAATCTTAACTATTTATCTTCTGAATATATAATTCACCAGGGCAAGGCTCAAGACGTGTGCAAATAAGCATGACGAATCACCCTTGCTTGGGTCGACCAATCACTGTTTGCAAGTGATGGTATTAAACGGTGGGGGCGATCCCCCCCCCGGCCCCGAACGTTCACCAGCGTTGTTTTCATTCCTTCGTGTTGCTGTATGTGTCCGTTCTCTCCCCCTCCCCTTATTTTGCACTGTCTATGAGCAAGTCTGCGGCATATGCTACGCCGTGGGTCGTATCTTAAGCAATCAGACATATTCGAACATTTGCTCTGTACTAAGTATTGATATGCCCTATTTTTACATTAAACTTTTTTTGAAAGTTATCTCCGTAACTATCAAAGTCTCATTTTGTATCTTGTGACGTAATCGTAACTTGATAGTAAGGCGGCAGGATATCACAGACACTGTCAAAAAAATTATTTGAGATCCGTCCATTTCTGCTACGATCCGGTTTAGTTGTTGAATGCCCAGTGTCTGCAGTGGTTGCAATATTAAACTGTTGTGTGAGCCAGCCCACATGTGATTGAATGCCCAGTCACTACTGGTTGCAATATTAAACTGTTGTGTGAGCCAACCCACATGTGGTTGAATGGGCAGTCACTGCAGTGGTTGCAATATTTAACTGTTGTGTGAGCCCACCCACATGTGGTTGAATGGCCAGTCACTGCAGTGGTTGCAATATTAAACTGTTGTGTCAGCCAGCCCACATGTGATTGAATGCCCAGTTACTACTGGTTGCAATATTAAACTGTTGTGTGAGCCAACCCACATGTGGTTGAATGCCCAGTCACTACTGGTTGCAATATTAAACTGTTGTGTGAGCCAACCCACATGTGGTTGGATGCCCAGTCACTACTGGTTGCAATATTAAACTGTTGTGTGAGCCAACCCACATGTGGTTGAATGCCCAGTCACTGCTGGTTGCAATATTAAACTGTTGTGTGAGCCAACCCCGTGTGGTTGAGAGTAATGCCAGCTCCTGTCTTATTGCAGTCATTTTAATATTAACTTGTTCTCCGTGTGGGAGGCTCGTTTTATTCAATGTTTTATCGATTCCTTCTTCTCTGAATTAAAAAATAATAATAATTTTCTGAAGCCTTACGTTGTGTACTGCATCCGTTTTTCTGTGAGAAATAACATTTCAAAATATCTTTTATAGGAATAATATGTATTACCCATATTTATTTCTTAAAGTTGTAGTATCCTGAATTAGAGTGTAGTAATGAAGTTACAGATGAAACATAATGAATTAGTTAGTAATGATGAAGGTCCAAATGAAATATACTTAATTTGTACGTTATGAATAAGTTACGGTTAAACCATACTGAATTAGTTCGTAATGATGAAGTGACAGTCTTGAACAAAAAACAACAACAAGAAATAAAAAAACTCTGATTTAGAAATGTTTATTTTTAACGATGAATTTTAAATTCCACCTCTTGTCAGCAATGCTTAACTCAAAATTATGATAAGGAACCTGAACGGATCCAACAGTTCCAAATAATTATGATAAGGAACCCGAAAGGATCCATCAGTTCCCAATAATTCTCGTTAAGGAACCTGAACGGATCCATCAGTTCCCAATAATTCTCGATAAGGAACCCTCAAAAACAAAACAGATGAAAACATAAAATTAGGACGTGGACCCTGATCACATCCAAATATTTTCACACAATTTTAACTATATTGATCTACATTTTTCCCGTTTTACGCTATTAATATAAATTTATGGACAATGAAATGGGGTATAGATCTATACCTTATACACCTATAACTTGAGAAAATGTGTACTACATAAAACTTGAGTATGAACATTGAACTTTAATATGAAGGTAGAACTTGATAATTAATTATTTACATATAACTTGAGTATATACTTGGACCCTGAGCATGAACATGTAGCTTAGGAATGTCCATGTAACTTAAGAATGTACATGTAATTTAAGAAAGCACATACAGCTTGAGTACGTACAAAAAACTCTACGTGTACAAGCCAGCTCTCAGAGATTGCACTGAGTAAACCACTGAAGCCGTCTTTTTAAATTCTGAAATTCGGAATGATTGTTAGCCTCGCCGAGGTGTTGAAAGCCTTGCAAACAATATGACGCCCCCTACCGACCCCATTCCAATCCATCACGGCTTATGCCCAATAAGCGGCCCACAATCTCTAATGCAATATTTCTGTAGCAAGTTGGGGGGTGCGAGGTGCGTGCTAATTGTCAACCGTCTGTTTGTTAACATCGCTCAGCTGGCTGTCGACGTCACGTTTGGAAGCCCCCCTGTTACTGCTGATCAATGACGTGTCATGCCTGGTCTACAAGATCGCTGCCTGTCTTAAAGCAAAGTTTTGCTGGACATTTGGTCTAATTACATAATGATGTAGTAGATGCCTGCATCTTTGATGGGAATCCTGACCTCTTCTATTTCAATATTTTTTAAAGATATTATAGATAGACAAATATTCCGCAAATAATCATTACGTGTTTGTTTATAAACTAGAAACACAGTGAATAATGGAACAAAATGATAAAAAGGAAATATTGCCAATAATGCGGAAAAATTAAGTATCGAAAACTTTAAACAAAAAAAAATAAATAAAAATAAAGCAGTAGTCTGTGTTTGGCTCTCACAAAAAAAGGAAAGAAAAATATTAAATTGTCAAAGACTGAGATACGTAGCCCTACATCCAGCCATAGGATGAGATTAGTAGCCCTACATGTAGCCATAGGATGACATTAGTAGCGTTACATGTAGCCAAAGGATGAGATTAGTTGCCCTACATGTAGCCACAGAGCCAACGGATATAAAATCTTGCTTTCTTAGCTTTTGTGCAGCGCGAATCCGGCGTACTTTAAATAGGGGATCGATATTTTTTAAGGTAATTATCCAATCAAAATGGTGGCGTCTAATCTACAGAAAAAAGGAAATTTTGAGGGAAGATAAAGGGAAGCAACCAATTCAAGAATTTATTTATGAAATAGTAAAATCTTTCCATTTTCACCATCGGTTATATTGAATGACTTCCTACCATCGGTTATATTGAATGACTTCCTACCATCGGTTATATTGAATGACTTCCTACCATCGGTTATATTGAATGACTCCCTACCATCGGTTATATTGAATGATTTCCTACCATCGGTTATATTGAATGATTTCCTACCATCGGTTATATTGAATGACTTCCTACCATCGGTTATATTGAATGACTGCCTACCATCGTTTACATCAGTTAACGTTAGGACTAGAAGAGAAATTCTTTTGTTTCTCACTCTGTAAACATTTGACACCCGTCTCGCCCAGCAGTTATAGAATCTTACTGATAGCAAAGTTATCATCTTTACGTTAGAGAAGTACACTGTGAGTTACATGATGCTAGATTTAATATGTAAATTAGATTTCCTTGTGATGAAATGTTTAAAGTTTGGAATTCTTGTCTTTACTCTGCGTTCGTTTATCGTGCAAAATATTAATTATAAAATGTATTTTTTTTTGTTTAACGCTATTTCGATCAATAAAAGAATAGCGATTAATGTATTTCCTATGTTATCTTTTACAATCCTATTAATATATGATATAAGGCTTTTTGCACTACAGATACTTCGCCAGGTTAATTTAAAGTGTATGACAAGGAGGCTGTCCTTTAGTATCTCTTATCCTTGCTTGCTTCATAAGTTAGGATACTTATATTCCTGCTTTTATCCTAATAAATTTAACCATATCTAATGACATCTGATGTGTCTTCATTCATTCTACCTGTCATGTAGCCCAATTTCTTTTCTTCAGACCATTAAATAAGCTCATGTTCTTAACCTGTAGTCTAGACTCAGACCTCTGTGAACTGAATCAATGTAAATCTTTCTAGCCCATCAATTCTATTTTCTTTGCGCAAGCTCCCCAAAATTCACGTCATTATAAACCCATTCTAAATAATGTACACACCGTCTCGATCTATAACTGATGCAATCCATATTAGCATAACGCCTGTTTTGTCGTCCGACCAATTGTATCCAATGGGAAATGTATATATTTTTTAAAATCCTTATATCAAGAACAGACGGTTCTAAACGTAGCATTGCTGTAACTGCTTCTTCTCGAGAGTGTGCACCTAAACGTATCATTGCTGTAACTGCTTCTTCTCGAGAGTGGGCACCTAAACGTAGCATTGCTGTAACTGCTTCTTCTCGAGAGTGTGCACCTAAACGTAGCATTGCTGTAACTGCTTCTTCTCGAGAGTGTGCACCTAAACGTAGCATTGCCGTAACTGCTTCTTCTCGAGAGTGTGCATCTAAACGTATCATTGCTGTAACTGCTTCTTCTCGAGAGTGTGAACCTAAACGTAGCATTGCTGTAACTGCTTCTTCTCGAGAGTGTGCACCTAAACGTAGCATTGCTGTAACTGCTTCTTTTCGAGAGTGTGCATCTGTCAAATGTTCTCAGCTCCTGGCGACAAGAGTTTCCCCACATTGTCTAGGAAAGTGTACATTTGTTTTTAAAGTAACTTGTAACGGGGAGATATCTTTGGTTTTTAATGATACATGAGATAAATGGTTGTTAATATAAGTTGGTTTTGTGTTTGTTTTTTTGTTTGTTTGTTTTTTTTGTTTTTGTTTTTTTGTTTGCTTGTTGTTGTTGTTGTTTTATTGTTGTTTTTATTTTTTCGATTTTTTGTTCTTTTTTGTTGTTGCTACTTTTTCTTGGTGATCGTATTTATTCATTCTTAAATTTCAATCTTTTAATAAGCTCGCAATATGATTATGTACATATTTTTTTTCAAATACGTTGTTTGTAATTAGAAGTTATTTAAAACTCTTTTTATTTAAACAAATTTATATGATGGAACATGACAGTAGAAATTATATATTTTTTTAATTGCTCGGTTATAAATTTTAAATTATTAAGCTCCTAAGTTCTCCATCGCTCCAGTCAAGTTCTATCAAGTTTGAGACCTTAACTCCAATGTTTGATTTTTAAGTTGAAAGAATTGTTAATAATTTAAATACATTTTTTAACCATAAAAATTTGTTAGCTTGTATATACACATGGATTAACACTAAAACGCTAATAAACACTAATGGTTCTCTGTATTCTGTATTAAACTTATACATTGCAGCTTTAGGTATTGCTTAATTAAGGTATCGTCTCCCAGCGTCACGTCATAACGTCACCTCCAACGTCCTGTAGTATAAACCGACCATCTTTATCTGACACCATTCACATTTCTGGTCTGCTTCTATGACGTCACATAAGACTACGCCACTACATGTGCCTGGTACTATCGCAATAGAGTTAGGAAACGCCCTGTCCGCGCTACAGTCTTTTAAAGATAGATCTTTACTTATATTGGTAGAAATTCTAAATAAAATTGCTGCGTTACCATACTGTCATTGATTCAGGGATTTTTTTTATCTTTAATTAAAACTTCGTGCTATTCATATATATCTTCATAGTTGTATGTTTACATTAATTTTTTTAATTATAACACTCGGCTTTGTCTGTGTTTCTTTTTTCGAAACTAACAGCCAAACACTGAGAGTTATATTACAACGATTTTAAGCAGCACTAATTTCTGGGAATGTGTATTGGGAAAAGCAACTGAATAGTTTTCTCGCATGACAGTACTAGCACGTGAACTATTTGCCTGCCGGTCCCAGGTGGCCAGATAACAATTACTGCTGAGATTATATCCGTTAGGGATCTCACAGCAGGAGGGGAAATTCCCAACAATTCAGTTATTTGAAGAATGCACTTACATGTGTAACACGTAATTTCCCTTCAAATTTTTACCGTGTTTTGTTTGTGATTTGTTGGCACTATGATGAAATTTGGCGTATATTGCTTTCAATAGTTTTGCTAGCTAGTATCTGAAGGCCTTCTGCCAGTAAAGGCGATTGGAAATAATGAACCAGACGTAGAGTAGGGTTCACGACTGACCTACCATTGGGACCAATGGTCTGTGAAGAGATCGACCCCTCCCCTGGATAAGTCCCTGCCATATGGCCCTCCTGCGTCAGTGCTACCACGATACAGCACCTGAACTAACGACCAGGAAAGGGTAACCTACTTGGCTCTGGGGCGATAACTCTCCTACCAACTGATACGGTGCAAGTCTTGGCGCGTGCGTGTGTAACAATTAGCCACTAGCCCAAAGGTTCTGAGGCTAGTGGGAAGGGCATTGATGAAGGTTTATTTTAATCGTTCCATTTTGTCTTCATATGTTTAGTATAGGACATGTTCTAAATTTCAAGTCCAGGATTTAAAATCTTTAAAACGAATCCTCAAGGTGTTAAATAATAAATGCCTAAATTGACTACTAATATTTTTGTAGCGGCATTAATTTTTTTTTAAAAAAAACAATAGTTTTTAATTTAAATGAAACAAACTTGTAAAAATATAATTGATATTTCTAGTTTGTTTAAATATTTTAATTACATTTAAGACATATGGTTCCATTCTTCACAACCTTAAGGATTAGCATTTCAGTAATGACTTCTAAACGTCGCAATCGCATTACAGGATCAGAGGCCTATAATATTTTATTAAATTCGTCTTTTTTTTCATTGTCTTTATTAATCCAAAGAAACATTCAGACACCTTTTAAGAAATTACATTAAGACGTTTATACAAACAGCTCCCAAAATCTCAATGAGAATCTTTGTATTCTTATGATGCGTTTTATTTTAGTTCTGTACATGGAAGTTTGAGAATCATTGTAGTTTAAAGCTTTGTACAACTCTTAGGAATTGCAGCTTCTCGGATATATTTCTATGCCTTGTATCCTCCCGTCTATTTTGCATTCAGGGAGCTGAGCAAAGACTAGGAGGACCCGAGACATTCCGACCGGGCCTGTTTACACGTCAAAGTGACACGCCTGTAAAAAAAATCTTTACCAAAATAGGAATCTCTTCAGACGGGGCTCACAGTTGATGTGAAGGACGTGTTTCTTTAAGTAGACCGGGCATATTCATCACGTGACCTGTTGGCTATTCCCAAACGTTTCTGTTGACGATGTCGACTTCCTTATTGTAGGAAAACGACGAGACACCGACGAGACACCGACGAGAACGAGACACCGACGAGACACCGACGAGACACCGACGAGACACTGACGAGACACCGACGAGACACCGACGAGACACCAACTCGTTCATCGACATGGGAAATTTTTAAAAAATCTAAAATAAGTGACTCGAAAGAGAAGATAACATTTCATGTAATACCCCCAAATTTATGGTTTTCGGACTATAACAAATCAGCAAGAAGCTTTTATAAAAATCACCTTCAAATCAAGTTTAATTAACATCATTATAACTTCAAACCATCTCAAAAGCTTAAACATTATATCATATGAGCAAAAACTAATCTCATGCCTTTTGTAGCATATAACCTAATTACACAACCAAAATACACCATCCTAACGACCTCGAATCACTGTCTAAATAATGCGGTTGTTTGTAACCCTGATTTAGTACACCATAACTTTGGGACCTCGTTTTCAAGGTCGTATTAGCGGGTCCATTTGTCTCTGGTCCTTCTGTCAGCTCCCCATTACCAGTGGTCGAAATGTCCGGAACCAAAGTATCTCAACCAGAGGAGTTGGGGTACGTTCTTTGGCAATAACTGTATCATTTCTCTGCAATATTTTTTACTTCAGAAATATAAATCTAACCAATTAGATGGATTTAATTCTTTCATATCGTCACAAATAACCAGTTACGTAAATAAATTGACTACTGTTATTTAGTCTTCTTTTCTATACGTTTTAAAAGTAAGAAAAATATCAATTTGGAAAAAACTTCTTTTACTGACTGTTAACCAAGCCATGAAGATTGGGGAAAATGTTGGATGGAAATGAAAAAGTTTCCCCATAAATTCATCCCTGCAGAATGTCTGGGCTCAGCAGCGATGAAATGCTTCTATCATGTCAGCGTCGGGTCGTTAGCTCCGTTTGGGAAATTCTTTCAAACTTGACCCGTGGCTGGCCAGTTGACGTCAAAGTGTTGGGTCAAGATGACCGTTTCATAGGCTCAGTTGTTGGCCAGATTTTGCTGTTGAGAACCACTTTGGTGTCGTGAAGTTTCTAAATACTTGTCTTTCCGTCGAGATAAAAGGGGCAGAAGTATTATTGTGTTATTTTAATTTTTTTTTTAATTTTTTTTTTTTAAATCTGATGAAACTTAAAATATTCTGGCATATTTGCCTCCATTGTCATTGTATAATAATCTCATGCTGAGAAAACCTTATTTTTACAACTTGATCTTATTTTCCATAACAAATTTTCTGATAGTAGATTTTTTTGTCATTAATTTATTAGTTGATTTGTGTCTTATTAATTGATTAATTGATTTTTGTCTCATTAATTGATTAGTTCAGGGATGCCCAAACTTTTTGCATGGCGGGCCATATTCCTTTATGCAAAGATATCCGCGGCCGGGTTAAAATAATAATATAAAAATGACATAGTATGATGAGTTTTTATTGTAAAATTTTAATGTGAATGGTGAAACTGAGATCTTGAATGCAGTAAGTGGTGAGGTCAGGCTCAATGTCATGGTTTTGATACGTATGATATCACGTAGTTGAGGGTCACTTATTCTCGTCCTCACACAGAACTTGTTAAAATTCATAACTGAAAATGTCTGCTTACACAAGTATGTCGAGCCAAACAAGCTAAGCATTTTTTTAAAACAAATGTTCGAATTCCTTTTAATCTCTCTTTAACCATAAAGCTCACTCTAAAAGTCAAAAGAAGAAATTGTCTGCTGCGACATTCAGCATCAGTTTGCAGCTCAATAAATTCCCGCTGCATATTGCCGCAGTATTATCAAAATCTGCAGAGAAATATGAAGATTTAACAAAAACAACCACGTTTATCTTTTCAATAGTTATTAAGTCATGAAAGCGTCTTTGAAATTCATCAGCCAAGGATGTGATATCTGCACCATACCTATGCATTTGCCAATTGAAGCTTCTTTCTGGTAAACTTGTCATAATTTCCTGCAGTGAGGGGAAATGTGTGGTACTAGGCAGCATTTGAAAAAGTTTGCCTTTGAAAAAGTTGCAGCTTGTTCCCAAAGTCCTTGATATGTGAATATAATTGGCTTACCACTGCATTATGCCCTTGGAGAATTGTGTTAAGAAAGTTTATATGTCTTTTCACATCAACCGAAAATGCAAACTATGCAAGACAAGCAGCATCAGATAGTTCTGGAAATGGTTTTTCCTTATTTTCCATGTACTGCCCAATTTCTTTTTTAATGTGTAGACTCGCTGAAGTGCTGTCCCCCGACTAAACCATCTTATTTTATTGTCATACATAACATCTTTGTATTCTCTCTAGATGTCAAGAAGACACTGCTAAAACTGGCTGTGAAACAGGGTTTTAGAGCGAAGAGAGATCACATCCTTTATCGCTTGCTTAAGGACACGATCACATGAAAGGTGTTTAGCACAAAGAACCTCTTTATGAATGATACAGTGAAGTTTAAAAACTTTGCTAGCCTGACTAAGCTGACTTTGTTACAGACAAGTTTTGCTTGTCAACTGTGCTCACGAGTCATGGCGATAGCCATCAGTAATAAATAAATATATCGTTTACTTAGTAATTTAACGTCACAGACAGCAGAACAAACAGAACCAAATACATTTGTTCCCCTTGTCAGTCTTTAAGACTGAAGTCTATTAATTGGTAAACAATACAATGTTATCGACTTTTGCCATCCTATGAGGTTATCAAAACGGTAAGACTTGTCGACTTTTCTTATATTTAATGTTGTTAAAAAATAATACGTTAGTTAATTAATTATTTCATTTGAGGCCGCGGGCCAGTAAAAATTGCTTCGCTGGCCGGTTTTGGCCCGCGGGCCGGACTTTGGGCATCCCTGGATTAGTAGATTTTTGTATCATTAATTGATTAGTTGAATTTTGAATCATTAATTGATCAGTTGATTTTTGAATAATTAATTGATTAGTTGATTTTTGTCTCATTAATCGATTAGTTGATTTTTGTTTCATTAATTGATTAGTTGATTTTTGTCTCATTAATTGATTAGTTGAATTTTTTTGGTCATTAATTGATTAGTTGATAATTGTTTCATTCAAAATCACGGAAATTAAAATAATTTATTTCATTTTACATTTAAAATTATTTTATGTGCGCATAGTGAGAGAATATCAAAGTAAAGGTGTCATGTTTTGTGAACACATAATATGAATATAGGATAGTTTGAAAAACGTTTGTTAAAATGTCAAAAGCTCTTGATATGATTTTAACGATCTCTTAGGCCTCTTGGGCCACCACGTTCGAGGGGAATGTTTGGGTGTTGGGGCGGGGGGGGGGGG
>MUZC01001615.1:17442-36865 GCA_002072015.1 Radix auricularia
GGGGGGGGGAGCATTAAAATAAATTGTGTTTCACAGTCTTTTTACACTTAAGTATTCTAATGTTTTGAAATGTATGTGTATAATTACGACTTATGACTCTATAAAATCGTATATTTCGTCTAGAAATAATTCAGTTTCCAATGTTTACTTTTCTAATATATAAAGCTGAAAGTTTGTTTGTTTGTTACCAATAAAAATTTTGCAGGGGACCCCAATTTGACCTGGAATAGGTCATAGGCTATGTTTTAACCCAAGGTGACCACCCCTAGGGTAAGGGGGCCCATTTTTTGCTTTTTTTCCTTATATGAGCTATATAAAAAATGAAAATGACTAATTCTCCTATTTTGCGAGAGGTGAAAGCATAAAACTTTGGGTAGTTGTTAAATATACTTCTACGATGGTAACAGGTGAAAAAAATATTTATATTATCACTTACTGGGGTCCGGGGGCCCAAATTTAGTTGTTTCTTATATTAAAAACTGGCTCATCACTAATTATCCAACTCTCCATGTAGGTAGAAGCATGACGCTTTGGTAAATTGTTGAGTAGCCTATCAGAACGATTATTGGTGTTAAAAAAATTAAAATCATTAAAGTGGGGCCCGGGGGCCCAAAAACTATTTTTTTTTAAATACTGAAAATCGCTAATTATCCACTTTCTCGTGTAGATAGAAGCATGAAACTTTTGGAATTTGTTGTGTACACTTCCACGATGGTAAAATGTAAAGAAATATTTAAAGTATCACTCATTGGGGGTCGGGGGCCCAAATGTATTTTTTCTTATATAAAAACTGACTCATCCCTCTTTCTCCAATTTCCCGTGTAGGTAGAAGCATGAAACTTTGCAAAGTTGTTGAATAGCCTATTGTGACAATTATTGGCGAAAAATAATTTTAAATATCATACTCATGGGGGCCGGGGCCCCAAAAGCGTTTTTTTCCCTTACTAGAACTATAAAAAACACGAAAATCCCTAATTATCCTATTTTCCGCGTAGGCAGAAGCATGAACTTTGGTAAATTTTAAGTACACTTCCACGATGGTAAAAATTGAATATAATATTTAAATTATCACTTCCTGTGGGCCGTGGGCCCAATTAATTTTTTTTCTTATATTTGTTGTCTGTCTGTCTGACTGTTCCCTAATAACTCATGATCCAGACAACCCAGTAAAGTGAAATTTGGTAAACGTACACACAATCATATGGGGAAGGTTCTTAAATAGGTTTCATTCCATAATTCACACACGTGGGCGCCGGGGCCCAAAAACTTTTTTTCCTTATTGAGCTTTACAAAAATGAAAATCAACAATTTTTCTATTTCTCGAGGAGGTAGAAGCATGACATTTTAGGATATTGTTGAGTACACGTCTGCACTGGTAACAGGCAAAAATATATTTATATTACCTCTTTCTTGGGGCTGGGGGCCCAAATGTAGTTTTTTCCCTTATATGAACTATATATAAAAACTGAAAATCACTAATTATCTTATTTTACGGATAGACAGAAGTATGAAACTTTAGCAAGTTGTTAAGTACGCTACCCCGACGATATTTTGCGAGAAAGAATTTTAAACTTCCCACTCATTAGGGGCTGGGGGTTCAAAAGTAGTTTTTTTCTTATATTAAAAACTCACTCATCACTAATTCTCAACTTAACCGTGTAGATAAAACCATGAAACTTTTGGAAATTCTTGAGCATACTCTCCCGTCAATAATAGCAATCGTTCCATAAATTCCCACTCATGGGGGCCGGGGGCCCAAAACGTTTTTCCCCGCTTTATTTGAGGTATATAAAATTAAAAATAACTAATTCTCCTATTTCCCGATTAAGCAGAAGCATGAAATTGTAGGATATTGTTTAGTCCAGGGGCCCAAATGTTTTTTTCCCTATATGAGCTATATAAAAATGGAAAATCACTAATTCTCCTATTTTCCGTGTAGGTAGAAGTATGCAACTTTGGCAAGTTGTTAAGTACGCTATCCCGACGATATTTTACAAGACAAATTTTTAAATATCTTATCTTATCTTAGATATACAGACGCTCCTTCTATGCAGAAGATAATTGCGTCCACAGACCATGAGAGATGATCTGTTGGCAAGTGATGCAGCGGTCACAGACCACGGCTATAGGGGTTCCACGCATTGCCCCAGCCGCCTAACCATTGTCTAGTTAGGTACCCATTCGGAGCTGGGTGACTCGGGGACTCCTCAGGCCGCGAGAACAAATCCTCACATTCTTGTGGATTCGAACCCGTGACCATCGGTATGACAGTCGAGAGCGCTACCTCTCGACCACCACGTCCCCCTCATGGGCAGCCGGGGGCCCATATGCAGTTTTTGTTTTTTTACTTATATACGCTATAAAAATACTGAAAATCCCCCATTTGACTATTTCCCGTGTAGGTAAAAGAATGAAACTTTGGGAAATTGTTAAGTACACTTTCATAACGCTAATTTGCAAAAAGAATTTTAGAATCCCCATTCTTGGGGGCTAAGGTCACAAATGTAGTTTTTTCTTATATTAAAAACCGTATTATCTCTAATTCTCAAATTTACCGTATACGTACAGACATGAAACTTTTGGAAGTTTTTAAACTCTCTCTCCCAACAAAAATGGAGAAAAAGTCTCTTGAAATTCTCACTCATTTGTTCTTAAATAAGCTGTATTTCACATCTCCAATGGTAACAGGTGAAAACATATTTAAATTATCTCTCTAAGAGGGCCGGGGCCCAATGTAGTTTTCTTATTTATATGAGCGATATAAAAAGTGAAAATTACTAATTCTCCTACTTCCCGTTTAGGTAGAAGAATGATACTTTGGGAAGTTGAGCAATACATATCCGCAATGGTAAGGGGAGTAAAAAGAACTCACTACGCTGGGGGCGGGGCCCAAATGTATTTGTTCTGATAAAAAAACAGACTCATCACGTATTCTCTAATTTTAGGTGACGGTAGAAGCATAAAAGTTTGGAAATTTGTTGAGGAGGCACTCACGACGTAAATTAACAAATAAAAATGTTAAAACTCCTGCTCATGGGGGGCCGGATGCCCAAATACGTTTTTTCCTTACATGGGCTTTATAAAATTTAAAAACCACTAATTCTCATATGTTCGAGTAGGTAGAAGCATGAAATTTTTGGAAGTTCTTGAGTACAGTTCTGCGATTGTAACAAGCGAAAAAAATATTTATAACACTTCTTGGGAGCCTGGTGCCCAAATATAGTGTTGTTGTTTTAAACTCATATAAGCTATATACAAATTGAAAATCTTTAATTCTACTATTTGGAATTATGGGAATTCGGAAAGTTGTTAATTACACTACCACGATGGTGCAGTCTTAAATGGTGTGCCAGAGTCTTGGGATTGCTGGTATAGAATTGAAGACACTATGCTTTTCGGATAGGCAATTGTATTTGACCTGCTTCAATATAAATGTTTCCTTTTACTTCATGTCAATAAACAGTATGTAGGCCTACGCTTCTACAGAAAACTTAATTTAAAACCCGTGAGAAGCCGGGTACTTGCCTCTAGTATCTTATAACATAATATGAAGTTCGTATCAATTTCTTAATGAGGGGTCACACCTAGATGATATGAGATCTCCAATTCAAACTTTCTGCGGGCCTAGGCGTGTTGCAACAAGTACTCCATGAAAAATACTTATCGTTGGAAATTTTTTTTTAATCATACAAATATGCTCAAAATATATTAATAATGAAAAAAAAAGGTAAAAACAAAGTTTTTGACAATAAATCTTTTATTTTCGAGATATAACTAAGAGTATGTTCATTAAAATAAGCGTCGCCCGACAATCCGACAATCCAAAAGTTTAGTTATGTCTCAAATATATAAAGGATTAATAGTAAACCCCCTGCTAAATTACAGCTCCATTAGATCACGGGAAAATGGTTATAAAAAATTATTTAATATAATGCGCACCGCAGGGGTGGATTAAGAATGCACGGGGACCGTGGGCTGCAATGAAACAGGGAGCCCTATTCAGCCAGCGTTCCTTAAAATGAAATGATTCTTTAACAGCTAATATAGGACTGCAACTAAATATTAATAATGAAAAAAATAAATAAACGAACGCGAAGAAATAACTGTTTGAAGTGTTTGCGGTATGTTCCAGTTGAGTGTGAAAAGAAACATTTTAATTTCAACTGCTGGGAATCGATCCCCGCACTGGTTGCATCACGCGCCTGTACTCTCTCCACACGACCAGCGGAGCTTGTCTATAATGAGAAATTTTAAAAATATAAACTATATTTTATACTAACATCTCTTAGTGAGTCAATTAAATTTCGTTTTATCGATTATTAATACTATCAAGTCTGAATCGCGATCAGTTGTATAGTTTATATTTATAAATGTATTTAATTTTTTATATTTTCAAGGGTGCGTGCAAACATGTGTACACTTTTATCATAAATATAAAAAGTTTTTGGGCCCCTAAACCGTCGGGGCCTCTGGCTTTTGCCCGCTCAGCCCCCCCCCTTTGAATCTGCCATAGGTGCACCGCGAGACAGACTAGAATAAATATTTACTTGTTGGGATTAAATTTCATTTTTTTAAATGTAGGTTCAAAATATTTCGCACCCCACCGCGCGTCAGGGAAATGTTAAGGAGTTTTTTTTATTATATAGTACGTACCACGACACTCTAGCACTAAGATGTTCATTATACAAAGAGATTATTAGAGATAAACTAAAAATTCATTAATTTGATTACAGTACATTCGATCGATCTGAAATTTATATCGTCGGCACCAGTCTGCATGAAAAAATTTCAGCCCGCTAGCATAAAGGGAAGTGACTTAAAAGTCGATCTCAATTTTTTTCGGCAAACAATCAAACAAACAATAAGGTAGACAAAACGAGTTAATGAAAAGGATTTACAAATACAGAGATGAACGATTATCAGGAAACAATTCATGATATCCTCCTACACGATTTTGTCAGAAACCTGACAGAGGTGTCTCCTGAACAGCCCGAGAAGAATAAATTCCTGCGAAAAAGCTAACGAGAGCCTCTCTTTGGCCACGAAGTTAGTCTTTTAAAATTTTCTTTGAGTAGAGCTTTTTTACACACTTACGTCAACCCGCATAAGTCACATACTATTTTGACAAACGAGGATGATAATAACTTGGATGATAAGATAAAAACACTCATAAATTGAACAAAACTTGTCTGTTTTTAAAAATTTAATTTCTCTGATCTTTTGTATCAGCAGCGTACACAAAATTATTGCTCATCTGGCTGAGAGTAGAACGCATTAACTAGATCATTGAAATATTCGAAATTTTTATTTGTTAACGTTAAATAGAAAGAATTATTTTAACAGCTTATTCTTCTCTGAAAATTTTAATTTTAATACAAACAAACGAAGTTCAAAATCGTGAAAGTTTGTAACAAAGTATGCAATTGCAATAGCTGGTGAAATTTTGACGAGAAACATTTCCAGTTTTGTTTCTATTCCCAAAAGTCTGGTCACCTCGTTTAAGACACAGCTTGAATGATGGATCGAGGATCTTGAAGAAAATGAGAAACGCAATGAAATAAACTAGGCCAGAATTGAGTGAAGGGCTCAGATGCCGATTTATTGCCGTCTGTAAAGTTATCTGATGATAGCATGACTCCTTAGGACTCCATGGGGACGTTTGTTGTGAGTGGGGAGTGTTTTTGGTGAGTGAGGAGTTTTTTGTAAGTGGGGAAAATGCTAGGTGAGTGGGGAGAATGAGGAGAGTTTTTGGTGAGTGATGACAGTTTTTGGTGAGTGATGACAGTTTTTGGTGAGTGATGACAGTTTTTGGTGAGTGATGACAGTTTTTGGTGAGTGATGACAGTTTTTGGTGAGTGAGAATAGTAAGACAGTCGTCTAAATCCCAAGTCATCACCCGCATTTTGTCTGTCTTACAAGTGAGATAGCTTATGTCTTTAGGATAAAACCACTTAAAAAACTCTTGCTCAAACTGAATATAGACATTTAGCTGGGTTAATAGTCAGCTACTGAAAATGTGTGTAAATCCATAAGGCGGCACGGTCTTTTTTAATAACGTGACATAGTTACAGTGATACCAACTGTACTTTTAATCCTTTAACATTATGTGCTTAGAGCCTTAAACTTTAGAAATAATACTGATATTACAGTCTAAATTATGTGCTATAATTACACCCCAAGTAATCTATCATATATGTGTTGTTCATTAGTATGCAACTTTTAAATGGAATTGTCATTTGCATAACTCCATTCACGCTGCGTACTTGATAATCTTCATTCAAGACCAGTGATCATCATATTGTGTCCACAGTGCTTCTCAAAAAAAACGTTCCACTTTACTCAAACCCACGAACGTTTATTTTCTTCAAATCAGTATGCCATTTTCGATTATCGTTATCGTACAGTTATGTAGTTTTGTTGCGTTTCTTGTCGTGTCAGGGGAGGGTGCAGCAAGAAGGCATCGTGTTACACACTTAATCTAACTGACAAGATAAAATATCATGAAAATGGGGTTCTATACTACATCAAGAACCATAGACAGCTATCTAGATGACCATCTGACCTCTCTATTTAGATGAGTGCTCAGAGGCATTAGCCCAGAAGAGTACTGGCCTGTGTTAGCATGGCTATCTAGATAACCAGGGGTTTATTTTACCAGAAAAAAAAGGCAAAAAGATTTGACGACCGGACATGTGTTTGCATTGCAGCATAACTTTTTATGTTATTCCGTATATAAATGTTGTGTTGGCTTTTAGTGACTGAATGTTACATTTCAAAACCATAATATCGAAATAAAGTCATGTTTGTAACATTTATAGTACCAGGATTTTTACAGATCTTTAACTTGGTCATACCCATTTCGGCGACCCAAATTATCGTACATTGTCAAAATTGTGTTAAATATATACAAAAGTAACACCTTGATGTTCAAAACTGCAACAAATAAAAATTTAAAAAGGCATTTAAATGTATTTTATGATGTGGTATTCATCTTGATAGACAATACACGCAGAATCCATTTTTATTTACTTATTTCTGTTGGTAAACTAATTATTTATCCTTTCAACATATAAATTGCATTGCAATCTGCGATCAAAACTCCCGAAACATATAAACGTTTAATTATTTGTAGTAATATAATTCAATAGTTATTTGAATGAGAATGACATAGAAAGAAATGCACGGATAGAGAGAGAATTTGCGAGATCAGTGATGCGTGTTGGGTTAATACAGATTTTTACTGGGAAAGAAATAAGGAGAGTACATTTTTTTCACAAGATGCTGCTCTGCGGGGTTATGCCCTAATTTATTAACAGTGTGTTAGGTGTTAGAGGTTAGAAATTGACCGTGTGTTAGGTGTTAGAGGTTAAAAATTTGATGTCACAAATTTTTCAATAGCTGTTTTCTGGCTAGAGAAATTCAACGTAAAAAAACTCAGAAACATGTATCTGGTTCGTGTTTTGGTAATATCTGGTTTTATCTGATCTGTTCATGACACTCAGGACTTGATTATTGGGTAGCGTTTACACATGATCGAAGTTCATCTAGCGGGAATCTGTTACTTTTAATATAATAGGTGTAAGTGTAAACTTTAGAGACCCTTTGAGTGTTTATTAAGGCAGTATAAGAGGAGTTGTGACAAGGAGATTAGAAAGGAGATAACTCTAGGAGATTAGAGTGGAGATATTACAAGGAGATTAGAGAGGAGATATTTCAAGGAGATAGAGAGGAGATATTACAACGAGATAGAGAGGAGATATCACAATGAGATTAGAGAGGAGATATTACAAGGAGATTAGAGAGGAGATATTACAAGGAGATTAGAGAGGAGATATCACAAGAAGATTAAAATAAATCTCTAGAAGCACAGTCGTCAAATCAAATATGCACTTTGCTATTTTTCAAATCTATTTCAATTTCAATAGCGGACCCAGCTTAGACTAAGAGCACTACCGTTTCATTGAACACGATATGTTGTTAGTTTCAGAAGATAGCAGCTTTATATATGCCATGGCTTGGCTCACCAATGGAGGAAAGTATCTTTCACTACCTTCCAGTTATTGAAGGAAAAGGTCGCAGGGTGTTGCAATGCCTTTCTAGTCGTGCCTTATTTCTCTCATTTCTTAAGCCTACATCCACCCATGTGTTATTTATAGAGTTATATTTACAAGTATTTAGTATAATATAGAATTGGCAATGGCCTGAACTTTCTTGAAGACGTACATCTGCTCTCAACATGTACAGCACATCATCGGGCTGAAGGTCTCCAAGATCCTTTGGCTCTGATGACTTGAATCTGGAGGCTTTAATTAATGGTGAATAAAACTCTTCTGAAAATCCTACATGTGGAAGAAATCAGCAGTCCCGAGCCTGCGCTCTTCATGGGGCTTCCCGGAAAACCCCCTCAGCCCTCTGGCCCCCCAAGGGACGTAAAGACTGAGAAGCCCCCCCCCCCCCGGAGCGGTCGCTGCTACAAGCGGCCGCCTGGGCGTCCAGGGCACTGGGCCGAAAACGCCTCCCACTAAAGTGTGCCTCCCGAGGGAGGTGTGGAATTTACCTATTGTGACTCGCTATCAACATAGTATTACTTTAGCGCCACCACGGCAAAGCTTACGAGTCTATATAGTCTATATAAAACTCTTCTAAATGAGACCATTTGATTGACTTCAAAGGGTTCCAATAAGTGTTTGTCGTTTTTCTTCTCAATATACATTTGAAAGTCTTGTAGCTGGATAGTCGGAGACCAGTTTTACAACAACCTCATTTCATAGTTAATTTTGAATAATATGAAAGAGTTTTTTTTAAAATTTATCTATTACTATTATGTTATTTTTTTAAAAATTCAAATCAAACGTAATCAACACCATGACCACTTTATTCGTCTTCGCATTGTAGGATTTACTTAAGATAGAGTAGTCATGAATAGTCAGACCCGTGTTTTTGATGCACATATGTTATTGTTTCCCACGTAACAAAATCACATTGTAACGTGAAATTATGTGACTCAAGTTCCCATAAATATGAGGAACATATGCTAGGAACTAGGAATCAGTTGTCTTCCGATGATGCCTTTAGACGTGCGCCGACAAGTGCACCAACGCTTGACGTTTTGACCCCAGTTCTTGTAGCAATCGTCTGATTCGATAAGGATGAGTGGATCCCATGGTGCACGAACGAACAACAACGCGTCTGTGGTCCACCCAGTGGCATCAGTTAAAACACGATGTCATTCAACCCCACTGGGACACGTGCCTGTCCAAGGTCAAAGAATATTTCCATGATGGATTTTCCGTCTAGAAATATTGCTAATGCATTTGGACGCGTCAGATATCTCAGGCCCACAGCTGCACCCATTGGAGAAGCTGTCTTGTGTCATTGAATAACTCTTGCATAGTTATTAAAAAAGACAAGAGTTGTGCTGCTGTTATTCTTCTGTTTTATTAGTCACCCACGATATGAAGTCACTTAGGAGGTGGCACACACGTAGGTCACGTAGTTTTACATTGTTGATTTACGTCAGATTTTCACCGTTCATATGGATGGCTATTGGCCATGTTTTTAATGAGATTAACACATTTTAGTTAATGGAAAATCTTATTCGGTGATTATTTCTATTAATAATAGAGCTTGATGTGGTTTGTTGGCCAAACTGCAATTTTCAGCGCCGTACGTAAATCGTACAAGTCAGTTTTTCGAAGCATATAAAACTTAAAGTCTCCGATCTTACTCGAGCTTCACTGTCGGAACAGATCTGGTCGCAATACTGTATAATAAAAGGCAACTTTCAGCATGGTAATCGGTAGCGATTGGTCCCTCAAACTTCTAAAGACTCCAACAGCAAACCAGAAAAAAAATCACATTAACAAGTTTACGAGGACGTTTAAAGTGAGTTAGTTTTTGTGCAGTTTTTTTTTTCCAAGACTATATTTTGAGCGGTGCGCTTTCAAAAGTGTTTTATTTCTCAAACTAAGGTGCGCACGTTTTCGTGTACGCATATTAAATTGAGCGGTGGCATTTTTACGTGTACTTTCTTTATTTGATATGATTTTTTTTAAAAAATTTTTTTTTTTGATTTTTTTTTTAGTGTTTCTCTTTATAAAGCCTAAGGTTTTGTTTGATTGTTTAATTACATCATTGACATTGGAAATCTATGATAATTTTTAATTTATAATTACTTCAAAGTATTTTTCAACCTTAGTTTGGATTTTTAAAATATTTTTAGCTAAAATCTTATTAGTTGATTTTTTAGCATGAAAAGACGTACTCCAAATAGTTTCCCATTGTTTATAACGAGAGCTTAAGGGTTGAAACTGTCTATTTTGTCTCTGTGTTAGATCAGAAATACACAAGCAACACATTTCATCGCAATAAAAAAATAAATAACAGAAACATTAGCTTGACTTCATTTTGAAGAAGGTATATTATATAAATAATTATTTGTTTTCTTTTAAGTTTTCTTTATGAGAATCAGTAGTCAAAAGTATCAAATTTGGGATTTTTTATTTTCATGTTTTGTGACTACTGTCGAAACTGTGTGTCTTTTAGTGTTGATTTAGAAAAGGCTGCTCAAAATATATGTTTCAAAACTCTTTCCTAGAAAAGACAATGTTTGTGAAAAATTTCTTTTTTACCTTTTTCAAAATGAAGTGAAGAGAAAGTTTCTTTTTTTCCCTTTTTTTATATTTTTTTTATTTATTTATTTTCTAAAAAATTTTTATAATTATTTTTAATTTTTTTTTTTTGCTTTCAATTGTTATGAAATGTGTTGATTCTGTATTTACTTATTCTAAAGCAATTTAATTATTTTTATAAACTGGTCAGAAACGATAAAAAAATTTTTGTTAAATTCGAGAAATCGCATAGAAAAGATTCGGTCAATGCGTTCTAATCCGTCGCTGGCTAATGTTCGTGGTTAGGCTTGACGAATAAACAGACAAGAACGATATTAATTGAACTGAATGCCCTTGTCAGGTACCAAACGAATTTAATCTTGACAAGTGAGCTCCCATAACGCGGTCCTACAGTTCTTTTACTATAAGATAAGAAAATGTTGGCCTATAAGTCTGTGAATGCCATTACATGGTACATTTGGTCCTATACCTCTGTGAATGTCATTCTATCGCACATTTGGTCCAATACCTCTATGAATGTCATTACATGGTACATTTGGTCCTATACCTCTGTGAATGTCATTCTATCGCACATTTGGTCCTATACCGCTTTGATTGTCATTACATGGTATATTTGGTCCTATAACTCTTTGAATGTCACTACATGGTACATTTGGTCCTATACCTCTATGAATGTCATTAAATGGTACATTTGGTCCTTTAACTCTGTGAATGTCATTACATGGTACATTTGGTCATATACCTCTATGAATGTCATTACACGGTGCATTTGCTCCTTTAACTCTGTGAATGTCATTACATGGTACATTTGGTCCTATACCTCTTTGAATGTCATTACATGGTACATTTGGTCCTATAACTCTTTGAATGTCACTGCATGGTACATTTGGTCCTATACCTCTTTGAATGTCATTCTATCGCACATTTGGTCCTATACCTCTGTGAATGTCATTACATAGTACATTGGTCCTATACCTCTATGAATGTCATTACATGGTACATTTGGTCCTTTAAATCTGTGAATGTCATTACATGGTACATTTGGTCCTATACCTCTTTGAATGTCATTCTATCGCACATTAGGTCCTATACCTCTGTGAATGTCATTCTATCGCACATTTGGTCCTATACCTCTTTGAATGTCATTACATGGTACATTTGGTCCTATACCTCTGTGAATGTCATTACATGGTAGATTTGGTTCTATAACTCTTTGAATGTCATTACATGGTACATTTGGTCCTATACCTCTATGAATGTCATTACATAGTACATTTGGTCCTTTAACTCTGTGAATGTCATTACATGGTACATTTGGTCCTTTAACTCTGTGAATGTCATTACATGGTACATTTGGTCCTATAACTCTGTGATAGTCATTACATATTTGGTCCTATAACTCTTTGAATGTCATTACATGGTACATTTGGTCCTATAACTCTTTAAATGTCATTACATGGTACATTTGGTCCTATAACTCTGTGAATGTCATTATATGGTACATTTGGTCCTTTAACTCTGTGAATGTCATTACATGGTACATTTGGTCCTATACCTCTATGAATGTCATTACATGGTATATTTGGTCCTATACCTCTATGAATGTCACTACATGGTACATTTGGTCCTATACCTCTATGAATGTCATTCTATCGCACATTTGGTCCTATACCTCTATGAATGTCATTCTATCGCACATTTGGTGCTATATCTCTATGAATGTCATTCTATCGCACATTTGGTCATATACCTCTATGAATGTCATTCTATCGCACATTTGGTCCTATACCTCTATGAATGTCATTCTATCGCACATTTGGTCCTATAACTCTGTGAATGTCACTGCATTTTACATTTGGTCCTACACCTCTGTGAATGTCATTACATAGTACATTTGGTCCTTTAACTTTGTGAATGTCATTACATGGTACATTTGGTCCTATACCTCTTTGAATGTCATTTCATGGTACATTTGGTCCTATAGCTCTGTGAATGTCAGTACATGGTACCTTTGGTCCTATAACACTTTGAATGTCATTACATGGTACATTTGGTCCTATACCTCTTTGAATGTCATTACATGGTACATATCGTTCTATACCTCTATGAATGTCATTACATGGTACATTTGGTCCTATAACGCTTTGAATGTCTTTACATGGTACATTTGGTCCTATAACTCTTTGAATGTCATTACATGGTACATTTGGTCCTATACCTCTTTGAATGTCATTACATGAAACATTTGGTCCTATAACACTTTGAATGTCACTACATGGTACATTAGGTCCTATACCTCTGTGAATGTCATTCTATCGCACATTTAATCCTACACCTCTTTGAATGTCATTACATGGTACATTTGATCCTATACCTCTTTGAATGTCATTACATGGTACATTTGGTCCTATAATTCTGTGAATGTCATTACATGGTACATTTGATCCTATAACTCTGTGAATTTCATTACATGGTACATTTGGTCCTATAACTCTGTGAATGTCATTACATGGTACATTTGGTCCTATACCTCTATGAATGTCATTACATGGTACATTTGGTCCTATACCTCTATGAATGTCATTATATGGTACATTTGGTTGTTTAACTCTGTGAATGTCATAACATGGTACATTTGGTCCTATACCTCTATGAATGTCACTACATGGTACATTTGGTCCTATACCTCTATGAATGTCATTCTATCGCACATTTGGTCCTATACATCTATGAATGTCATTCTATCGCACATTTGGTCCTATACCTCTTTGACTGTCATTCTGTCGCACATTTGGTCCTATACCTCTTTGAATGTCATTCTATCGCAAATTTGGTCCTATAACTCTGTGAATGTCACTACATGGTACATTTGGTCCTATACCTCTGTGAATGTCATTACATAGTACATTTTGTCCTTTAACTCTGTGAATGTCATTACATGGTACATTAGGTCCTATACCTCTTTGAATGTCATTATATGGTACATTTATTGTTTAACTCTGTGAATGTCATAACATGGTACATTTGGTCCTATACCTCTATGAATGTCACTACATGGTACATTAGGTCCTATACCTCTGTGAATGTCATTCTATCGCACATTTGGTCCTATACCTCTTTGAATGTCATTACATGGTACATTTAGTCCTATACCTCTTTGAATGTCATTACATGGTACATTTGGTCCTATAATTCTGTGAATGTCATTACATGGTACATTTGGTCCTATAACTCTGTGAATTTCATTACATGGTACATTTGGTCCTATAACTCTGTGAATGTCATTACATGGTACATTTGGTCCTATACCTCTATGAATGTCATTACATGGTACATTGGTCCTATACATATATGAATGTCATTATATGGTACATTTGGTTGTTTAACTCTGTGAATATCATAACATGGTACATTTGGTCCTATACCTCTATGAATTTCACTACATGGTACATTTGGTCCTATACCTCTATGAATGTCATTCTATCGCACATTTGGTCCTATACCTCTATGAATGTCATTCTATCGCACATTTGGTCCTATACCTCTATGAATTTCATTATATCGCACATTTGGTCCTATACCTCTTTGAATGTCATTCTATCGCTCATTTGGTCCTATACCTCTATGAATGTCATTCTATCGCAAATTTGGTCCTATAACTCTGTGAATGTCACTACATGGTACATTTGGTCCTATAACTCTGTGAATGTCATTACATGGTACATTTGGTCCTATAACTCTGTGAATGTCATTACATGGTACATTTGGTCCTATAACTCTGAGAATGTCATTACATGGTACATTTGGTCCTATAACTCTGTGAATGTCATTACATGGTACATTTGGTCCTATAACTCTGTGAATGTCATTACATGGTACATTTGTTCCTATACCTCTTTGAATGTCATTACATGGTACATTAGGTCCTCTAACTCTGTGAATGTCATTACATGGTATATTTGGTCCTATAACTCTGTGAATGTCATTACATGGTACATTTGGTCCTATAACTCTGTGAATGTCATTACATGGTACATTTGGTCCTATACCTCTTTGAATGTCATTACATGGTACATTTGGTCCTATAACTCTGTGAATGTCATTACATGGTACATTTTGGTCCTATAACTCTGTGAATGTTATTACATGGTACATTTGGTCCTATAACTCTATGAATGTCATTACATGGTACATTTTGTCCTATAACTCTGTGAATGTCATTACATGGTACATTTTGTCCTATAACTCTATGAATGTCATTACATGGTACGTTTAGATCTTTAGCTTAGAAAAGCATTACATAGTACATCAGGTTCTATACCTCTGAGAAAAGCCTTACATAGTGCATCAGGTTCTTTACCTCTGAGAAAGGCCTTACATAGTACATGAGGTCCTATAGATTTATTGATTTCCGAGACGAATAAATTTATCCAACTTACAATTATTTTTTTATAACTTATGTGTCTTATTAATTAGTCAACAATCACTTCGAGCTTTCAACAATCAAACCTTCACATTTTAAAACTTGAATCTATTGTTGTACCTTTGATGTGATTCTGATAAAATTTGTATCAAAATATTTATTCAATAAGTTCACAATATTAGCCTTAAGACCGAATCCACTTCAATATTGATCAACGTCCTTATCTGACAAATTCGTGACCATTTTGGATAATCTAACATTATAAACACGTTTGCTACCGTTTTCAATTTTCATTACCTGTTCTTACAACCTTATCAAATAACTTCTTTGCTTGAAGTTTTCTCTTTTAATCTCAAGTCTTCCCTTCGTCTCCAACTCAACCTGTTTTATTCTAAGTTAATTTCAGAATCAGAATTCGCTGAAATTTTTATTGTTTCAACATACATTGTTTTTAAAGTCTCTTCAAATATCCATTTATTATTGACAAGATCAAATGAGAAGATAATTTATTATTTGCGACAAAGGTAGTGGTATCAGTTCATATAAAACTTGGATGAATTAGTAATTCCTACATGTGGAAGAAAATCAGCAGTCCCGAGCCTGCGCTCTTCATGGGGCTTCCCGGAAAACCCCCTCAGCCCTCTGGCCCCCGAAGGGACGTAAAGACTGAGAAGCCCCCCCCCCCCGGAGCGGTCGCTGCTACTAGGTCGAAAACGCCTCCCACTTAAGTGTGCCTCCCAAGGGAGGTGTGGAATTTCCCTACTGTGACTCGCTATCAACATAGTATCTTTCCGGTGCCACCACGGCAGAGCTTACGAGTCTCAATTATTTAGATCGCCGCAAAGCGTGGGATCATCACTGACCTGCCTAGGGTTTAACCCCCACCGGAAGGTTTCCTCAGAGCCGGCGACCAAAAGCGTTTCCTAGCGGTACCTTTTGCTATTCCGTGCTGGCCCTCCTGGCCCTAAGCCGGCACCGCTCAACAGCGTTGCTAGTTAATTGAGGGGGACGAAACGGTCGCTTCGGAGTAACCCGACCCTCAACGGGTACTTTGGTTTTCATCATCGGCATTACATCTAAATGCTTTGCCTAAGATCCGTACAGCGACTGTAATCATATATGACTAGCACCTAACACCTAACAACGGCCTTCGGCTGTCCAAGCCAGGGGTTTGTCGGTTTCAGGTCGTGGTCTTCTCCACAACCTTACTCGACTGTCGAACCACGTAGAGGTCACCCCTTCTCGACAGTCACCCCTTCAATTAGTAAATTGAACAAGCTCTTTTATATTAAAACATCTCTTGCTCATTGAGAAGAGGCCTAACCAAAATGTATCAAAGTTCAGGTTAGTAGTTTGTATAATGATTCACACTACCCAGTGTCAAATGTTAAGTTCTAAGATGAGACGTTAAATGTTAGGATGAGATGGAAGAAGGCCCTTGACGACATCCACCCATTGAGGGTGTTGTCAAGGGGTTATACACACTTGTAACGAAGTGTACAGTTATACCAACTTGTAAACAAGTTTACACACATGTACACTCATGTACACACTTGTACACAATTGTTAAGAAGTGTACAGTTATACCAACTTGTAAACAAAGTTTACACACATGTACACACATGTACACACTTGTACAGTTATATCAACTTGTAAACAAAGTTTACACACATGTACACACTTGTAAAAAAAGTGTACTTACCTGTACAGTTATACCAACTTGTAAACAAGTTTACACGCTTGTACACACTTGTAGAGAAGTGTACATACCTGTACAGTTATACCTACTTGTAAACAAAGTGTACACACATGTAGACGCTTGAACACACTTGTACACACTTGTAGAGAAGTGTACATACCTGTACAGTTATACCTACTTGTAAACAAAGTTTACACACATGTAGACGCTTGTACACACTTGTACACACTTTTAGAGAAGTGTACATACCTGTACAGTTATACCTACTTGTAAACAAAGTTCACACACATGTAGACGCTTGACCCAAGACCTGATAAATTTAAACATCACTGTATGAATCACGAATCTAACACTCGGATCTCTTTACTAAAGCTCCTCAATAATTAGCAGCAGACATACTTGGAAACAATAAAGACATCATTCTGAAGTCTGTGATTCACAAACACACGCAACGGTGTATCTAGTGATAGCTTCGGGCAAAGAACGCCACCAGAAAGTGAAGAGTTTAGAATATGCATCTTCTGTATGAGACCCATCCACCAAAGAAAATATTGTAGGCAGTCTATATAGGCCACCAAATACAAACATAGAATACATGAGGAATCTCTGCAGTCAACTAATTTACATTAAAAACAATCATAAAAATGCTGTAATCTGGACTATGGGGGACTTAAATCTTCCAGATATAAATTGGAAAAAATATACCATCGATAGCCACCAAAATAATAAAGAAATTAATGAACATTTCTTAGACACAATAAACAACCTAAACCTAGAACAGATAGTAAAAAAAGCAACTAGGAAAAACAAAATACTAGATTTATTCCTAACAAACAGACCAGGACTAGTAGTAGACTGCACAATAATTCCAGGGCTGTCTGACCATGATATTGTTAGGGTAACCAACACAATAAAAACTAAAATAAATAAGATGCCTAGAAGAACAATATATCTTTGGAATAAATGCAATTTAATAAAATTACACCAATCAGCTTCTAATTTCCAACAAAATTTCCTAAGTAAATTCAGCATAGTTAGCCCTGTAGAAGAAATATGGAAGGAAATAAAAACATAACTAGAAACCATAATGGATCAGAATGTTCCAACAAAAATAACTTCAAATAGAATTAATAAATGCTGGTTCAATTTTAAATTAAAAAAGTATTGCAAACTAAAGGAGAATTTATTTAAGAAATTTAAGGCTACCAATTTAGAAAGGATACACAAAAAATACTTAAAAATTAAGCACCTGACACAGAAACTTAGCCGTAACCTCCAAAATAATTATATAAACAATGTGATAACTAAAGATAACAATAAAAACTTATGGTCCTTTATCAAATCTAAAAAAATGGAGCCTTCAGGTATAGCCACACTAAAAGGCTCAAATAATAAAACCTATAATGATAATGAAAATAAAGCTAATATCCTTAACAAATATTTTGCATCATCATTTTCTGCCTCAGGCGACAAGGAAATTTCAATAAATTTAAATAAATTGGAAGAAATAGGTAACATAACTGTAGATGAGATAGGTATACATTCACTCCTAAAAAACTTAAAAATAAACAAAGCTACTGGCCCAGATGAATTACCTGCCAGGTTATTAAAAGAATTAAGCAATGAACTGTCCCCAATCCTTGTAGTTCTTTTTCAAGCCTCTCTAAACCAGGGTAAAGTGCCCGAGGATTGGAAATTAGCCTATGTAACGCCGCTCTTTAAGAAAGGTGATAAGTCCGACCCTGGTAATTACAGACCTGTATCACTTACTAGTATCACATGTAAATTACTGGAACACATAATATATAGCAGAATAGTTAACCACCTTGACAAATATAATGCCCTATGCCCACACCAACATGGCTTTAGAAAGAACAGATCATGTGAAACACAATTGATAGGCCTAATAGATGATCTATCAAAAGGCTTAGATAATAATGATCAAATAGATACAATATTACTAGACTTCTCAAAAGCATTCGACAAAGTTCACCACCTTAGTTTACTCAAAAAACTTAAATACTTTGGAATCTCAGGTCCCTTACATCACTGGATCCAAGATTTCCTATTGGGTAGGGAGCAAACTGTAATAATTAATGGTTCTAAATCTACACCAATAAAGGTTAACTCAGGAGTTCCACAAGGAACTGTCCTAGGTCCCTTACTATTTTTAATTTATATAAATGACTTACCCAACAATATCTCAACAGGAACTAAAGTTAGGTTATTTGCTGATGATTGTATAATCTATAGAACAATCAAGTCAGAACAAGATAGCAAAATTTTACAAAAAGACTTAGATGAATTAATAAAATGGGAAACTAACTGGAGTATGTCCTTCCACCCAGAAAAATGTCAACTGCTAAGAGTAACAAAGAAAAAGAAACAAATAAATTCAAAATATTTCATTCATGGAAAAGAACTAACCCAAACTAAAGATGCGAAATACTTAGGAGTCATAATAAATGAGAAACTATCTTGGAATCCCCATGTCAATGAAGTTATTAAAAAATCAAACAAAACCTTAGGCTTTATAAAAAGAAACTTTTACAAATGTAACAAAGATATAAAACTAAAATGCTATCTCACCCTGGTGAGACCTATACTAGAATATGCATCTTCAGTATGGGACCCATCCACCAAAGAAAATATTGATAAGTTAGAACAAAT
>MUZC01001615.1:38909-67187 GCA_002072015.1 Radix auricularia
TAGCTTAAACCATTGCCATCCTCACTGACTGCTGTGGCAGCTTCTTGATAGTGCAACAAATAATCTGCCAGTTCGTCTTCAGGCCCACGAACTGCAGATATAATATTAGTGATGGGTGTGGTGTTCGCAATGTGTTGCGTCAGGGATTTGAAGCGCTTGAGAGGAGGTCCAGATGTAGTCATGCCTGTTGAACTAACGCAGTTGCAGTGATATTTCGGTTAGGAATAGGCTGACCAGCAGCTGAAAGCACTTGACCAAGCTGTGCACACTTACTGTGGCTGCTGCTGCTGAAGCAGTTTCTTCTCGCTTCACAAACTGTTTTGCTGCATTTAGAAGATGCTCTTTTCCTGAAATGAACAGTGCTGGCACAGTTGTAGGATTAGGCAGCCAAGCTGCAGAAGGTATAGGTTAAAATATATCAGACTCTGGTACCAACGCAAACTCAAATCGTCGCCTCAAGCCATCCAAAAAGGTGACTGCTAGCTCTTTTAGTGATGCGTCCAGAGCTTAATCGGACTGTGCCTCAAGAAGATGATAGTCTATGTCCATAAGTGCTGGAATTACTGATGACATAACAACTTTATCGCCTTCGAGTAAACCTGTATTTTCGGCACATCGCATATTAAATGATATTTACTATTTTAAAAAAACAATTATTAAAAAAAACACTAGATTATGACTATTTTTAAATAAAAAACCTAGAAACTTAGACGAGGTAACAAAAAAACACACCCTAGATCTAGGTTGAAAAACCTAGTGCTGGCAGCACTGATTATCACCCAGTTGATGCGCATGCGTCTCCTTGCTTAATTGTTTATTATTTCTATATTTATTGAAAAAGAACTTTACCTCTTCGTTTTATTTTGTAACATAAAATATGTTGAAATTCTTCCAGGTATTTTTACTGTGTAAGATGTATGATTATTGAATGCATCTATTAATTTTTGGTAGTGTTTTTGTAAAGCGCAGTGAGCTTTAAGAAACTGCGCTATAGAAGCGTCCTTTATAAATAAATAAATAAACCTTCAGTTAGAGAACCCTCTTGAGTGAGGTCCCTCAGAGAGCTATCGAATGACCTTTAGTTAGAAAACCCTCTTTAGTGATGACCATCAAAGAGCTTTCGAATGACCTTTAGTTATAGAATTCTCTTTAGAGAGGTCCATCAAAGAGCTATCGAATGACCTTTAGTTATAGAATTCTTTCTCGTGAGTTCCATCAAAGAGCTATCGAGTGACCTTTAGTTATAGAACCCTCTCTCGTGATTTCCATCAAAGAGCTTTCGAATGACCTTTTGTTAGAGAACCCTCTTTAGAGAGGTCCATCAAAGAGCTATCGAATGACCTTTAGTTACAGAACCCTTTCTAGTGAGTTCAATCAAAGAGCTATCGAGTGACCTTTAGTTATAGAACCCTTTTTCGTGAGTTCCATCAAAGAGCTATCGAATGATCTTTAGTTAGAGAACCCTCTTTAGAGAGGTCCATGAAAGAGCTATCGAATGACCTTTAGTTAGAGAACCCTCTCTCGTGAGTTCCATCAAAGAGCCATGAATGACAAATTGTTAGAGAACCCTCTTGAGTGAGGTCCACCATAGTGCTATTGAATGACCTTTAGTTAGAGAACCCCCTCTAGTGAGGTCGACCACGAGGTCCCATTTAAACACGGGGCTATAATAGTGACCGGATCACCAAGCGGACACCAGGCACGGGTGTGTGCCACGTAATTAAATTTAGGTCGGACGTAACTTAATTGGACGCGGTTTGATCTGTTTTCCGTCTGGCTAGTCCAACTCATGGCGCCTCGGTCTCTTGGTCCGAACATGGCCGAAATTGGACAAAGCGGTCATCCCTAGTATGAAAATGTTGTATTATAGATTTTATCTCTTGTAGGCGGGTAATGACAAACCAAGTTTGGGGCGCTAGGTAAAATAAATAACAGTAGACTCACTAGAAATAATATGGAAAAAAATATTAAAATACTTTCATAACTAACTTTAATTATTGAAATTGGTTTTGTTGGACTGTTTATAGACGTCCTTTTTGCTCTCACAAAATTCAAGGAATTTCCAGTGTCGTAAACTCGGATTTGGGGGTTCGGGGCCCGGAGGATTGACTTCTTTGGGTCCCATAATTTTGACCGATGGCATAATACATAATATTTAGTGTAAGAATCTTTTCAATCACTCTCTTGGGGCTACGGGGGACTTTCAAATTTGGGCCCCCCTCTCCGTCTCCTAACTACGCCTCTGGGACCTCTTATTTTCCCTCAAGAATTAATGTTAACTGCAAACAATTTTATAGATTTTGTTCGCTTCACTTAGTTTGCATATTTAAAAATTATATTACCTGTAACGATAGATCCTATTTGTATTAAAATATATTTAACCTATATTCCTAAAAACTATTGTCTAAATATGTCTGCTTGATCCCGCCCCCCTCTTTTTTCCCGCCAGAACTCTAAAAAATTGTTTGGGGGGGGGGGATTTTCCACCGCCACTTTTTATGGACAAAGTCATTACTAAATGAATTCATCTTATGAGATGCTCTGAAAATATATTTCATTAACGTTTTTTTCTGTTTGCGGTTGTCTCGCTTGACCTGATAGGTAATCAATTTATCAGAAGTGAATTTGGTTTTATTTTTCTTAAAGCAGTATTGTGTTGCATATTTTATATTATTTATTTAGATTTAAATTATTTTTATTGCTGTTTGGTGAAGTTTTTTTTTGTTTTTTTAAAAATTGATTGTGATATTTTCTTTGTTCTTTTTATTTCGTATTAACATGTTTTTATTTTATTCTATGTCAGTGACTTTTATATCTGTTACTTCATGCCAGTGACTGCTATGTCAGTGACTTCTATGTCAATGACTTTTATATCTGTGACTTCATGACAGTGACGTCTATGTCAGTGACTTCTATGTCAGTGACTTCTATGTTTATGACTTCTATGTCAGTGACTTCTATGTCAGTGACTTCTATGTCAGTGACTTCTATTTTTATGACTTCTATGTCATTTACTTCTATGTCAGTGACTTCTATGTTTATGACTTCTATGTCAGTGACTTCTATGTCAGTGACTTTTATATCTGTGACTTCATGTCAGTGACTTCTATGTCAGTGACTTCTATGTTTATGACTTCTATGTCAGTGACTTCTATGTCAGTGACTTCTATGTCAGTGACTTCTATGTCAGTGACTTCTACGTCAGTGACTTCTATGTCAGTGACTTCTATGTTTATGACTTCTATGTCAGTGACTTCTATGTCAGTGACTTCTATGTCAGTGACTTATATGTTTAAGACTTCCATGTCAGTGAATTCTATGTCTGTGACTTCTATTTAGATTTTCAGTTTCAAGCTTCATTAAAACTAAGCCATTTTTTAAAACGCTAGAATTTTTTTAAAATCTATAACCACCAGCCCGCTTGAGTGTATAAAACAGTACCATTGATATTTTACAAGTAATAACATTTTCAAAGAATTTAACGGTAAGCTTAGCTAGAGTTGTATAAATTAGAGCTCAAACGTTTTCAATTCTATCACTTATTAATCTTAAACCAACGCAGGATATGCACGAAGAACTTGGACATAGATCTATAAATATTCTTTTAATAAACTGACAGCTTTTTCGCAAAGCAAAAAAATACTTGTATTTGTGTTACAGCGTACCAAGAATCATTCCGGAAATCTACTGCGGTAAAAGTAAAAGTTGTAAATTACGATTAAAAAAGTGTATCTAAATATGTTTTGGTGGTTGTTGTTTAAACAACATATAAGCTAACCAAAATAAAACACTATTCGCAGCTCAACGTCCCATCTGCTCAAGCTTATTGACTCAATTTGTAATCAAGTAGCTCACTTTATAAAAAAACAAACAACTCACTTCTTGCTACCCCATCAAACTCCAACACTCCTCTGTTTACATTTCTTTTAGCCTTTATCTTATTGTATCTTATCTGTTTTAGATGCGCCTTCTATACAGAAGATTATTGCGTAATACGCTTATCTATGGTTTGTGTCCAGTCCCGCATTCATTTAGAGCTTTAAATGTTGACAACGAGTTGGTTTTCCTGGTGTCTTCAGGCTACTCATGCCACGCCAGATTTCTGGACAGGAAGAAAGAAAACTTGCATGTGTTTGTTTTTGCAAACGAAATAAGAAAATTGTTTTTATCCTTATGTCCATCTGAGGGTTGTAATAAGTTATTTTTGTGTTGTATTTCTACATTAGAGTTAATTGCTTTGTTTAATTACTACTTTACTCTTCGTTCCTCTATCCTCTAGTGTTTCAAGGCCTTTGTTCTAAACTTACATATTTTCTTATTAATTTACACCACCACTGTGTTGTATTTACGTAGGAATTTTTCTAAGAGGAAAGAAAATATTTTTACCTGAATGCTCCAGAAACTATGTCATTTTACCCAGATTTTTTGTTTTACACTTATATTATTTAAAGTTGTGTTAGAATGACAAATTTGTGTTTGAAAATATGCATTTTGTTTTTCAAAATTATAAGAATAATATACAATTGACGTTGTATTTTGTTGTTGTTGTTGTTTTATTTACATTTTTTAGTTGGTATTAAAAATAGCTTCCCTTACTGAAGTCAAATAGATTTTGACCAACTAAGTCCTACTTCCCGAATAGAGTCATTTCCTTTCCACAATTTCAAAAACTCTTCTAACCTCAACTCAAAAAAGGCTATGGATAAATCCCCATTCACTGGTCTCAACTTTTTCATTAACTTTCAATGAACGCTGGCCACCTCAGATCAGAGAGATTCCTTTTCTGTAACTCCAAGGCCACGAAATCCGATTCTTCAACAGACACCAGTTATCGTTCTTGATCTTCTCTCCCCCTGACTTTGAAATGTGCCACACCTCGCGGTTCCAGCGCCGACTCCCTCCCACCTCCACTCCCGATCACCCATCCGCCCGCCCCTCCCCCATAACAACCCCCACTTCATGTGTTCCAAACGGAACTACTGGCCGTCACGTGACTGTTGTTGATTACACGGCTGTATCAAAGTGATTGATTCAACCGTCAGCCTTTGTTCAAACAACCACTGTCCAAAAGAAATGAGCAAATACAAATTGTTGCAGGGGATTATTTTAGTGGGGGGGGGGGGGGTTCTTTGGGGATTAATTTAGACATTAAAATTGCGTTTCATATATTGGACGTAGATAATCATTTTAAGACGTTTATAAACGTAGGTAATTTAATTAATTCGCCATTCATGATCAACTTTCAGTTCAAGTTTGGTCGGACTACAGGATGTAGTGATACAAGATGATGAACAGGAATATCTGAAAGGAGGGGGTTGAACTAATCTAGGAAAGGATCGGTCAGTTTGGGGAATTACTCATATGACTTTGGGCGGGAGCGGGTGCGGCGTTTGAGGGTGGCAACTGGGGCGCCCCAGGCCCCGCGCTTAGGTAGGCCCCGCGTTTCGATCCTGAACATGTCTCGTCCTGGTTAATAGCCTATACATGTAGAAACAAAGAGTGGATGGTAGAACGTATGCTGGAAACGATTGTAAAGAAACGAAAGAGGCATTCTTGTAATCCTTTTTGAAGGTCAAATTCCGTAGCATAGCTCTAGACGTCTTTGAAAGCATTACACCGTTAGCGGAAAATAGGTCAGATGTACCATTCAGCCAATCCCCTTTATTTGTGTACACGTCATTGACAATAGATTTACTAAAATAGTAATAATTTAATAAAAATGTGACACGCAGTATTAAAGTTACACAATAATTAAGATATTTCATATTTTTAAATACCATAGCATACTGGTGCTTAGCGATCTTTACTAGTACTCTGGCCCCCGCGGGGTCATTGCTGGCACGAGGCCACGCGCTTACCTAACGCCGCCACTGGGCGTGAGTGGTAGTAAAAAAAAAAGCATTTAGTACCAACTAGGAGGTTATTAACGATACACTTTTGAGGAAGTTTTATTATGTGGGGAGCCTGTACCTCTAACATAAATGTACCTTGGTCTTTTTGGCCGCTTTCTTACTTGTAGGCTTTAATTAGCAGTCGATACTTTCGTGCAATGACACTATTGAAGTCCTTCGTAACACAAATAACTTTGATTCAATAGTTGAACGTATGTAAACTCTTTTCACATGCTAATATAATAAACATAAGTGAAACGAATTAAGTTATCTCCAATCTCCTGCGCACACACACTTTGCTCTGACTCGCTAAGCCTTCCTGTCCAGCATTCATCACGTGATCTTTCTCAACATATCACGTGACAATAAAGAAAGAGACATTTGAAAGATACATCTCTAAAAGTATTCATTCAGGGAGTGGAGGGATGCTTCCAGTGCCTACATAGTTTATATATAACATGACTATCGTATTTTGGCACAAGTCGGTGAGTCAGTCCGAAAATGATTGCCCCGATATAAAAGGAGTTGAGAGAATATCTAGGCTATATTATTTTTTATAAATCTGATATTTCACTGCTACTTTGAAGAGAAGGAGTTGAGAGAATATCTAGGCTATATTATTTTTATAAATCTGATATTTCACTGCTACTTTGAAGAGAAGAAATGCAAACATTTCATAAGGTTAGACCAGAAAAAAAAATAGAAACAATTTAAAATGGTTTAGTTTAGTTTAGTTTTACATGCGGATTAAAAGAAAGAGCGATTTGTTTTTCTCTAGAATGGCACTGTTTTAATTTATTGAAACATATTTCCTAGAAGATCACATTTTAAACCAGTCGTTTTTTTTTAAATAGTTTTTTTATTAAAAAAAATTCCCTAAACTCCTTTAATACTTATATCGAATAGACCAACGGATTTAGAAACTTTTACCAATAATAAAGTTGGGTGTTTAGATGTACGCTAATTGGTTGGTTAAATGTAATCGATGTAATCTTGAAAGCTTAAAAAGCACCAAAATAAGAATGGGCGAATGTGATTTTTAAAATATGGCGAGATAAAGGATGATTCTTTAGGAAGACAGAAATAAAACACATTTCTCAAGTTGTTTTTGGGGCCAACAATTTTAATAAATACTGACCACATATTTGTGACAGGGGTGGAGGGGGGTCCGGCCATGTGTGACGTCACGGTGTTTTATATTACATTTTAATAATTATTTAAATGAAAATTACTTCTTTGTTTGAAAGTGTGACGTACTTTTGGGATGGGGGATCTGAGATTTGTGACAGGTGGAGGGGGGTAAAAATAGCGGGACGTACTTTAAGGATGACCCCTTAGATAATATCGTGATTTTATGTGCCCAATTTACTGACATGCTTAAGTTCTGCTGAAGTCTTTTTGTTGTTATGTTAATACCTTAACTGTTCATACGACTATTGAATGTATCAAGTGCTCTTGTCTCTATTACTGCTGTTTTTTATCAAAATTGTTTTTTTTTCCTTAATGTTCTGGTAAATAAGTGAATGTTATGAATAAAACAACAACAATTTCTTAGCCAGAATTTCCAGCCCTCTGTTGTGAATGTTAGAGGTTGCAAATATTTATCTTTATAAGAAAAGGAGAGATATGACGTCATACAATTATTTGAACAATTCTCTTTTTAACACTTAAGCTCGATGATCAAAATTAAAATTTAAATTATTTTTAAATATAATTTTTAAAGAGACTAAGCCTATATATTCCTTAATATAAAATACCCCGTGACGAATATAAAAGTTTTTTCCAACAGTAGTTGATGTATTATGCCAGAAATGTTTGAGAATCCTTTCCAACGTAGTTCCTTAAATCGCGCAATGTGTATCAGATAGTTACAGTACACAGGAGCTGAAAGTAGAGATAAAGCACTGAGCTCAAATGAGTTTTGTTTAAGACGCCTAGAGGACCGTACCTGCACACACCTGGCTTAATGACGCTCAGCCAATGGCACGAAAACGTTTGGCTCCGGAGATGTCCCCAGGCTCGGGGTCAGGAAGTGACGTTGTAGATCGTTAACATTGTGGATGCGCCCCCGACATTCCACGCTAGGCCGTTGTGCATCATGACGCGCCATTCAGAGTTGGTTGGCTGGTCATGGCTTTGTCTGCACGCAGACTCGATGGGGCATGGGCATGGCTTGCGGGTGATGGTCATTGTGTGATGGGGCATGGGCATGGCTTGTGGGTGATGGTCATTGTGTGATGGGGCATGGGCATGGCTTGTGGGTGATGGTCATTGTATGATGGGGCGTGGCTTGGGGGTGACGGGCATTGTGTGATGGGGCGTGGCTTGTGGGTGATGGGCATTGTGTGATGGGGCATGGCTTGCGGGTGTTGAACATTGTGGGATGGGGCATGGCTTGATGGTGATGGGCATTGTGTGATGGGGCATGGTTTGCGGGTGATGGGCATTGTGTGATGGGGCACGGCCTTCTGGTGATGGGCATTGTGTGATGGGGCACGTCCTCTTGGTCAAGGGCATTGAGAGGTGGGGCACGTCCTCTTGGTCATGGGCATTGTGTGATGGGGCACGACCTCTTGATCATGGGCATTGTGTGATGGGGCACGACCTCTTGATCATGGGCATTGTGTGATGGGGCACGTCCTCTTAGTCATGGGCATTGTGTGATGGGGCACGTCCTCTTGGTCAAGGGCATTGTGTGATGGGGCATTGTCGAACGTTATTTGGATGGGGCGCGACCTCTTGGTGATGGGCATTGTATGACGTTAGTTGGATGGGACACGACCTCTCGGTCAAGGGCATAGTGCGATCGGGCTCAACCTCTCAGTGATGAGCAATGTGTGACAATATTTAATCATACTGAATAATCAGCTCATCATATGTCGACCAGGTATGCCATTATGGCAAATTCACCTTTCATATGAAGGGGAAACGTATTGCTTATGCTATCACTTTCTACACATGAGCCATTATGGTCGTTAGCATTGATAAATAGAAGAAAACGTATTAATCTCGTTCGAGGCGGTATCAACATTCACAAAACAACTAATTTTTCAAAACTTGAAAATCATCCCTCAAATAAAGAGACCTAATTACGAATTAGGACATATATCTCTTCCTAATGCACATACAGTTTTTTGTAATACGTTCTGTTTCCTAGACTTCATTTCTGTTGCTCCTGTATTAAATAGATAGAAAATGATTTAGGGGCCGTTCATAAAGTACGTCACGCTATTTGTGACTATTTTTTAACTTTCCCCTCCCCCCTGTCACAAACTGTCACAAATCTTGGAACCACCCCCCCCCCCTAAAATATGTCGCTCTTTCGTACAAAAAATATTTTTTTTTAAACAAAATAATTAAAATTTAACATAAAAAAACTGTCACGTCACACATGGCCAGACACCCCCCTACACTCTGTCACAAACTGTGACACTTTCTTACACCCCCTTCCCACTCTGGAGCGTGACGTACTTTATGGACGGCCCCTTAAACACATAAAAGATTTTAAGGAGCGCCTATCCAGACAATTTTTTTTATTATTCTACACTGTATACTGCATGGTATGAGACACAAGCAAAGAAGTTTCTAGAGCACTATGTCGGTCTTAACCTTTACTTGCTTTTCATAGTCCATTTTTCATTCCCTCTTTGGTAATTCCAACCTTCCAACATCTCCTTATCAATTTCTCTCTTTCTCTTGATTTTTCTTTCACTCCCTCCTCTGTCTCTCTCTTTCTCTCTCTCTCTCTTTTTCTCACAGCGCGACTTTCTCTCTATCTCTCTCCCTCTTTCTCTCACTGCGACTTTCTATTTCTCTTTCTCCCCCCTCTCTCTTTGCTACTTTCTAAATCTTTCTCTCTCTCTCTGTGATTCTCTTTCTCTCTCTTTTCTACTGTCTATCTTCTCCCCCTTTCTCTCTCTGCTACTCACTATTTTCTCACTATCTCTTTCTCTCTTTCTCCCTCTTATTCTCTCTTTCTACAACTCAGTTCCTTTTTACAAATCTCTCAACCTCTCCGTCTTCCAACCTCCCCCATTTTCTCTCCCCTACTCTCACTGTCCATGTTTGTACAAGCCCAGGGTATCCCATTATCAGTGAACCTATTCAATGCTGCCCTCGTCATAGTTGTATGATGGATGGTCCCCGCCTACTCACCTTCTCATTGTCACATGACCAAGTCGCCATTCATTGGACGCACTACAATCAATCATTTCAGTCAAGACGACCAGGTTCCAAATTAAGTCTGTGAAACTTGGCGAGCTGCTTGATAACGCACTATATACAGAATAGCTCTATTGTAATATCATGGCCTGGACATTTCTGTGTGTTGTCATATTGTGTAGATTTTTCAACATATTTTATTTGAGTTTTATCCCCATCATTTTCCCTGCAACCGTGTATAGAGACTGGGCAAGAACCTCCTTTCAACATTGCTGTTACAATTTTGTAAAGGTTTTTTAAAAAAGTATTTTATCTCATATCAGTTATCGCCGACAAGGGCATGTATGCACATTTAATTTACCTCTTTACTTCAGGTGATAAAAACAAGATACGGAACTAATTCAGTCTTATTCATTTAATTAGAATTATTATAGCATAATTTTAATTATAAGAAAGAGTTCCCTCTTTACGCCGCCTCTGTACGACTCAACTGAT
Source organism: Radix auricularia (assembly GCA_002072015.1). Taxonomy (NCBI): domain Eukaryota; kingdom Metazoa; phylum Mollusca; class Gastropoda; family Lymnaeidae; genus Radix; species Radix auricularia. Next base: position 49,457 of record MUZC01001615.1, read on the forward strand.
CCGCCCCTGGTATTCGGCGAGTATGCCCCCCCCTTCCGCTACCCGATTCGTTCAATGTGCTGTAGCTTGGCCGTTGAAAAAGTAGACCATACTATCAGGGAAAGCTTAAAAGAATCTTTTAAGACGATGGAGGTAAATTATCACTCCCCCTAGGTGATTGGCCCAACATAAAAAGATTCTCTTAACTAAACGAGAAACGGAAACCACCTGGCTGGGAATCCTGCGCCAGATATATGCGCAACGTTACTGATCTCCTTTATCATAATTTATAGACAGTGTGACAACAGAGTGTGTAAATAAAATCGTGCGGCAAATGTTGTAAAGAATTCCGTCTCCTCGCTATCACAAACTCATTTTGATGTCTAAGTAAAAAGTTTCAATTTGCCTCAAAGTCTCTATATTCAAAATTTCAAATTTCATGACATTTGTTACGCAATATACTGTGGGGAGAATTGCGTTCATATATTTTAAATGTCTGTCCTGTCTGTTCGAGCTTGATCATGCTACTCCTCCTGAACCATACTGGATGGAGGGTTCGGGTCTTTTGCAAATATGTTAAGGATGTAACAATGATGTGCATGAGCTTTAAAAAAATGCCGAAAATATTCACTGGATTTCATGTAAAATTTAAAAAACAAGCGAAAAAATATCAGTATTTTGTCAATATCTCCGCACCCATAAAAGCTATCGGGTTGAAAAAAAACGATAGCTAATAATAATTAGAAAATTTTTTGAGAAGGAACTTTCTAAAATTTCTTTTCGTTCGACTCTCGTAGTTTTAGCGGCATTAATAGATAGCAATTGTTTGGTTTACTTTTAGAATTATTTATTCAAAATGACTTTTAATAGTTATGGAATGATTTCCATTGAATAAAAAAGTCAGAAATTCTTTGTTGGAAATAGCACTTGAATACAATTTCGATTTTTTATTACTTGTTTTTTAATGTGGCTACCAAGGAAAAAATAAATTTCATAATACATTCTTTACATCATTTTAATATTTGAAAACCATTATGTTATAAAATCAAAATTACTGCAAGAAATTATTTTTTTCAAAGTTCAAGTGACATTTAAATATATTTGCCTTCACTAGAGTACTTTCATTTTCAGTATGCTATTCCTACTTCCACAATAATTCTCACATTTTAGTTTGCCCGTGTTCGTTCACAATAATTCTTTATTTTGTAAGAAATCAAAAGCTGTTTTATATTTCTATTCATTATTTTTTTTTTTAAAAACACTAATTTAAAACTTCCATTTTAGCCTTATATTTTATCCACAAATTATAAAAACTGGACGCCGAAAAACTGAATCTTGAAAACTGTGCGGTTTGAAACGAGCCCAGCACAAAGCGGAAGGGACCTGAATGCATCGCCGTCCCACAGGAAACAAGTACTCCCTTAATGTGACGTGCACGGGCAATATTAATGATGCAATTGGTTTGGAGAGAAACAAATCTCAGTGCTAAAAATAGAAGGGGAGGTAGACGACAGGAGGTGAGGGTGTCGTGTGTGGAGGGAGAGGGTGGATAGAAGGTGGGGGCGTTAGAAGGTGAAGGAACCTACGCTTTTTTTTTAAAACAACAGATGAACTTGCCTCAGGTCTCTACTGTGGAAATAAGAGATTTAATCAGAAAAACTGTAACTTTTATATTGCGACTCGGGGTCAACACATGAACTGGGCTTACAAGAGTTCGTAGGAGAGCAGCGGTGTCAATCAGGGAGAGGTGGGGGAGGGGAATGGAAGTGCAGTAAGACGACGCCAGTGGCGTACTCAACACTCCAACCTGGACACTTTGGGCTGTGGCACGGCTGAGATTGATGTGGGACACAACTACCTACGCATGCCCGGCTTAATACACATTTCATTTGGTGGATTTAGTCACTGTCTGATAATACACATTTCATTTGGTGGATTTAGTCAGTGTCTCCTGATACACATTTCATTTGGTGGATTTAGTCAGTGTTTCATAACACATATTTTATTTCGTGGATCTAGTAACAGTGTCTCAAACTACAGATTTTCTTAGCTAGACCTGGTTTCGAAGTTATACGTGACTGATTTTTGTCAGTAGATCCATTTGGTGTAGGTAACTGTGATTGATTTGGTTATAAAAATAAATAGGTCCTTTAAACCGCAACATTTCTGGGTCGGCAAAGTGCTATAAGTGACACCAAGTTTTCATTCACGTGAACAGCTCCTGAAAAGATTGTGTTCAGTTTGATTTCAATCTGATATTACTGGATCAATGTGGACGAACTTGGGTCAGTACCTTCAACGAAGTTAAGTCCTGTCCAATATTTAAATCAATTGATGATGAGGAGTCGACGTTGAATAATGCTATTGGTTGGTAAAGGAAATGAGCTGAAAGAGGTCGGAGGTCATCACTGTAAGAATTTAATCCAGAAGATTTTCTGAATGAAAAGAAAGAGATGAATTGAGATACACGAGATACAATGAGATACACGAGATACAATGAGATACACGAGTTACAATGAGATACACGAGATACAATGAGATACACGAGATACAATGAGATACACGAGATACAGTGAGATACACGAGATACAATGAGATACACGAGATACAATGAGATACACGAGATACAATGAGATACACAAGATACAATGAGATACACGAGATACAATGAGATACACGAGATACAATGAGATACACGAGATACAATGAGATACACGAGATACAATGAGATAGACGACTTGTTTGGAGTAGAGATTTTCAAACTTTTTTGATCGCTTCAAGGAAAACTTTGTATCAATCTTAATCCACAAAGCGATTATTTTTTAAATGAGGATTTGACTGGTATGTTTTGATCTCATGGATACGCTGAAATTTTTGTAGCTGTGAAGTGAGTTTTACTACTTGACATCATACTACTTGACATACTACGTGACATCATACTACTTGACATCATACTACTTGACATACTACTTCCAAACACGGTAAGGAGTTTCTTTAAGAATCCGCCCAGACCTCAACTACAAATTGTCGCATTCAGTTAATCTACTTGTATCAAACCATCTTATATCTAATTTACATTAGATTTGGTCCCGTTTCTGTGTGCGCTGTAGCAAGTACATTTTTTACACAATGAAAAGTGTTACAAAGTAGTCCCACTTTCACCTATAGTTATATAACGGGCTTGAGTGCGTCCATGGATGACACAACACAGATAATCAAACGTACTGACAAGCCTGGACACAGGCAATCAGATGTACTGACAAGCCTGGACACAGGCAATCAGATGTACTGACAAGCCTGGACACAGGCAATCAGATGTACTGTACGGCCCCAGTCCGCAGACACTTGAGCGACAGTGAGTAGCCCAACCACAAGGATTAATCAGCCGCACAGACGTTAGCCGCGTCAACAGCCACACACCACAACAAAAGTCGCAGAAATCCAATGGTGGATGAGTGAGCAGAGCTGGATGGGGATGTGGATTAAAGTTTACCGTTTGTTTCTTACTTCCCAAGTTGTTGCTTTGATTAATCCACTGACATCAGTATTGAGATAATGATTAATCCACTGACATTATCAGTATTGAGATAATGATTAATCCACTGACATCAGTATTGAGATGATGATTAATCCACTGACATTATCAGTATTGAGATGATGATTAATCCACTGACATTATCAGTATTGAGATGATCGCCACGATCAATGTCAAGCACGAGGAAATCAAACCAAACTTGACTTACCTGGACAGGTAAAAAATAATATATTTTCATTGAATCGAAATATTTGCTTGCAGGTGTAAGTAAGTCACTTTATAGCGATATAATTTCCTATTCATGTCTATGATTTTTTTAATTAATTTTTTTATTGTATTCATTTTTTAAATTTTTTTTATATATTTTTTTTTTGGGGGGGATAGGTCTGAAGTAAGCATAGTTTTGCGATCAAATATTTCATATACTTTTTATTTTCAGTTACAATTCCCTTAGCAAGCTTCTTATTATGTGCAATTAAATTAACAGTTGAAATAAGCTTGTAAACTACATAAAATTCCAATTTTGACAAAAAAGTCGTTTCTAACTTTCTGAAGTTATTATTTTTTTAATCAAACATGGGACAGGAGACTAATTCTGTCATTTCCAATAATTAATCGTTTCGATAGAATAGATAGAGATGTTACGTATCATTGCTGACCTATCTTGTGGTCACTTTGTCATTGTACTGATCAACGTACTGTCACTAATGTGGGGCACTTAAAAGGTTTTCTGAAATCAGTAACCGGTCAATTTAGGATTAGGCCAACTAAGTTTTTCGTAATTTAGTAAGTGTACAATTACTTCATTCAGTTTATGCTTAATCACAATGGTTGGGTATAGTCATTTAGTAAGTGTAAAATTACTTCATTCAGTTTATGCTTAATCACAATGGTTGGGTAAGTCATTTAGTAAGTGTAAAATTACTTCATTCAGTTTATGCTTAACCACAATGGTTGGGTGTAGTCATTTAGTAAGTGTACAATTACTTCATTCAGTTTATGCTTAATCACAATGGTTGGGTGTAGTCATTTAGTAAGTGTACAATTACTTCATTAATTTATGCTTAATCACAATGGTTGGGTAAGTCATTTAGTAAGTGTACAATTACTTCATTAATTTATGCTTAATCACAATGGTTGGGTAAGTCATTTAGAAAGTATTCGCTTCTTAGTCATTTTGTAGTCACTTAGTCAATGAGTAGTCACTTTATCAGTATGAAATAACTTACTCAAAGTGCAGTCACTTAGTCGCAGTACAGTCGATCGTTCAGTTCTTTGTTTTAAATATACTTGCCTATCCGATACCTAACAGAAATGTTGTGTCCTTAAGTCAGCACTTCATCTACCTCAGCTACGTCATCTGGTGGTCAATATAAATAACCGAACTGTCTGTTTTTACTCTAGTCGCACCAGCGGCTAAGTCTTAAGCCTTCGATTTGTACGCTCGAACTAGGATACCTACGTCACGGTCTGTGTAATAAACTTAATGAAATATTGATGCTGATATTAGTTTGTATCGTACAGAAGGCATCGAAATGGTCCATTTCTGTCCGATATCAGTTGTATCGTTCAGCTTATAATGTATTTTGGATGTTACGTCTTTCCGTATTAGTTTGTAACGTTGAAGAAAAGTAGTTTTGTATTAGGTTTTTCCACTCGATCTTCTTTTCTTCCAGACGCTCCTTCTATATAGAAGACTATTGTGTCCTAAGCTTATCCATGGTTTTGTCTAGTCTTGCATTTTTTAAATAGTTTTAAATATTAAGGTGTTGTGTTTTTTTGTTTTTTGTTTTTTCCAGGCAACCCATTTCCGGCCCGAATTCCAGCCGAGAAGTACTGGAATTTTTATGTGTTTGTCCTTGCATACGAAATAAGAAGATTGTTTTTTATCCTTGTGTCTATCTGATGCTTGTATTCAAATATCTTTGTGTTTTATTTCTGAATTAGAATATACAAGATGCCCGCGGCGTAGCATACGCCGCAGATTTGCTCATAGATAGTACAAAGAAAGTTGGGGGGGGGGGACATCGCGATGAAATCAGAACAACGCGAATGAACCTCGGATGCGGGGATGACTGCGACGCATTGTTGATCTGGAAACATGTGCACTGTGGTTAGACACTTGCCACCCCGCACCACCCTAGCTTGCCAACCATAAACTAATTGGCATAACCTGACAAAGGTCATTCGTCAAGCTTATTTCCACTTGTCTTGTGTTGTTATGGTGTTGTGAAGTCATGATCGAAAAGAAAGTGGGAAATAAACAGGCACAAACACAGAATTTTTTTAAAATTAAAAAAGTTATGTCTTAGCTCGGGATTGAAACTGCGACCTCCGCGTGTTAGGCGAATGTAATAACCACAACACTACGAAACACATGTTACTTTGGTTGTTCTGAAAGAGCATAGTAATTGACCTACATTCAACGAATTGTTGGTCCCGATGACCCCCCCCCCACGCTGTGCACTACCTTTTCTTGCATTCTGATTGGTCGGTGGGGTCAGACAGCTTGCTACTTGCTACTTGGTTGGTTTCCGGCACGGTTAGACCATGATGAGAATTATATATGTATATATATANGATTACTTTTTTAAAATTGAAAATATAGACGTAAAATCATAATGATTTTGGTTTTGAGATTAACAGAGCGTGTGGTTTTGCGCGCCGTAAAAAAAATTAAGTGGCGTCATGAAGCTTTTATTATATTAATTTATTTGATGTTACTTTTTATGTTGATAATCCGAGTGTGTGAATAAGCATGTGTGCGATTGTTTTCATATGTGTGAGTGCGCGTCTGTGTGTGAGTGTGACTGCGTGTTTGTATTAGTTGTGAAATAACGATTTATTTCATAGATTGCTAAAAGTGAAATTAAATATTGAAAAGACGTTACCAGGTAATGGTTTATGTATAGTTAAAATTATGCACTGGATTATGAAAAATTCCGTTAATTTTATGAACACAAGTTTCTTCCGATGCGTTCTTCGTGGGTGCTTGATTAAAAGATAACGAAAAGTCATTGAATATAACTTAAAAAACTGTTAATGAGAAGATCAATCTCCAATTATTTTTTTCAGAGATGGTTTTATTTTATGTATCATTTTAGAAGAAATGAGCCCTTGCGCGTTGGTTGACGATTACTCGCATGAATTGCCACAATGGAAAATAAACAGTGAAAAGAACTTATAGACGTTATTGAAATTTCATTATTTATAGTTATAATATGTAATTTGGTAAGATTGAGGCTAATTGGCGAATATTAAAAAAAAAAGAAAATGGAACCTTTCTAAAATTTTTAATTGTATTTTACAATAATAAAATCACACGAAGATGGGTCGAACTAATTTCTCTTAGTCACAGTTAAGTAACTATAGAAATAAATGTGAAGAAATTATTTCATTGCAGACGAAATATCAATTTTTCATTTTAATATAAGCTTTTATACATCTACGTATATAATCGGATGGAGGAAAATTTTATACGGGCTTATAACAAGTCAAAATTACAGAAAATGACATTTCTTAATAGAAAAATTAACACGGAACCGCTTTTGAAGCATTTAATACGTGATTTATCATAAAAACAATTGCAAATATTTGTTAGGAGGAAGATATTTTTTCTCTTAGGTGCTTACTTAATACAAGTAAGTGTTTTGGATCGATTTCATTATAAGCTGACATTAAGGAAATTCGTATTGAAAGTAAACGCTCAGGGATTTTAAATAATAAAATGGTACGTGTATAAGCGTTTATACACTGTTGCAAGAGTGGGATTAATTTTTGTAAAGAGGGGCAACTTTTTGAACTATTTGAAGGATGCTTTTCATTTCTTGGGTCATGAGTTTATAATATTGCCGAGCCCTAAGTGGCACTACTTATTAGCCACTGATAATATCGTTTTTGTAAAGATTAAGAAAAACAGGAGTGTACAATTTTAAGCCCAAACCTTGCGATTCAACGTGTATTTTTTAAACAAATAGACAATATTCAAAAATCTCCCCAACCCTACGCATCCCAATGACATAAGTATTAAACAGCTCAATAAATATAAATCTAATTTGTCTTAAATAAACGCCATGCATAAACTGTAAAGGATGGATGTTGTGGATTAATTGGTAGATGAAAGATAAAGCTTACGTTAAAAAAGACTTATTGCTAGAATAATGCAATATTATGGTACGTGCTTTGGTTAAAAACTGTAGAGATGTCTATTGGTGCAAGTTTGTGTGTGTGTAAGTGTGGGGGGGCTATGTGCCTATGTCTGTGTGATTTGATTATTTCTATATCTGCTAATGTTGCGCCTCTAGCATGACAACCAGTATTCTTCTTAAACCACTCATATTTGTTTGATTTTACATCTCATAATTGTTTTTTTTTTAATTGTAATATATTATCGGGAAAATTATATTGCAAGCTGGTGTGATTTTTTGATAAATCAGTGAACTTTATGCAGGCAAATAAGAACATTAAATCCCTAAAAAATATATAGAAATAGAAAAAAAATTACTGACACTTCGACCCCGGACGGTTTGACCCTGCCAATTCGACCACAGGACGTTTCGTCCCCAGGACGTTTCGACCCCAGGAGGTTTCAACAACCAGGAGGTTTCGACCCCGGTCGGTTCGACCACGGACTTTTTGACCCCTTTCTATTTACACCTTAGAAATTTATTATTATTTTGTGTATATATACTTTTTAAAATTTAGTTTTTGGTATAAAAATAATTCAGCATATTTTTATTATGCATTAAAAAATTAAATTCAGTTTGAAATAGTTATTTGTAAAGTGTAAAGAAATATCATGGGTATTACGACTTATAAATAAGATCTAGCATAAGAAAGTGCGTGTTATTTCGAAAAAAACACACTGAAAACAACTCATTTTGTGCAAAGCTGTTTTGAGTTTATTAGATGAATAGAATACTACGGGAATAAAGATTGATAAAAAGTGAATTGTTACTATTAGAAAAAATATACATGAATATATAATGATTGACATAAAATTTATAAAGAGATCAATTTCTCACCATTTTCTTTAAAAAGCAGCATTGTTCTTATGTTTTTATTCATTTTAAAGGAACATGTGCTTTTAAAACAAATAAACCATATTTTCCACTCTCCCCAAGCCACAATATTCACAAATATTATCTGGCTAAAAATATCCTATTCGTCTTGAACTAATTTCATGCTTAGCCAATAAATGAAATGGGTGTTAAGCGAGCTATTTCTAGGAACCAAAGGAATCATGTGGAACGATATTGTTTTCATGTTTTGATTCACGTGAAAAGAAAGTGAGCCTTGCCCGTTAGAGTTTTGTAACTGTTAACGGTATATGTTATTCTGGTAGTGTATATAGCATGCGTTTTTAAAGGGGTTCGAGCATGGTGAAAGAAAGCCATCAATCGATCTGAATTGATGGGGTTGAGCAGGCCAGGGCCCTACATGGGCTGTAGCTGGAAGGATGTGGGGGAGCAAGCCAGGGCCCTACATGGGCTGTAGAGCCACATTAGATAATGATGATGCTATATTAAATCAGAAATACCAAAATTGATGGGTCATATTTAAATTAATAATATTTTTATTTTTCTCGACACACATATCGTTGTTTGTTTTTATTAAGAAGGGCTTTGATTTATCACTACCCTAATTTCCAAATGCGTTTACATTCATTTTTAAGGAGAATTTAAGACCCCAAACTAAATAAAGTTATTCTTATTGTACCTACCCCGTAGCGTAGCACGGGTATTTTGCTCGTATATATATATATATATATATATATATATATATATATAGAGAGAGAGAGAGAGAGAGAGAGAGAGAGATGGCCTTGTGTATTATTACTGCTTTACTCTTTGTTATTCTATCCTCTAAAGTTTCAAGGTTGAATGATTTAGATAATGGTGTTTTAATGTCAATTTGAATATTCTCCGGTAATGAATCGATGCTAGTATACACAAACAGACAATCGAATGGACTTAAAACAATATAATTTCCTTGATTCCACTCCACATTCTAGAGTTTAAAAATCTTTTGTATTGAAGTTAAGATGTTGATTTCAGGATTTACCTGTGACCGAAGCGAATGCGATATGGTTTAAATAAATCTAATTCTGCAATTTAAAGAACAGCATATGTCAATTAATACAAATGAAGAATTTTTGGGATGTTTAAAACAAGTTGTTTTTTTTAAAAAATGATGCTTTTTTCACTGGCTTCATAGAATTATGTGGTTTAAATACTTTTTTTGGATAGCCGGGCCAATACCCAGAAGGACCACTGGCTATCGCCTAGTCCAAGCCTCTTTGGCGTCCTTGGGACGAATGTCCAACTCTCGCTCGTAGAAGATTTTGAAGTTATGTTAGAATAAGAGGAAGTCTCAGGTTGTTGGCCAACTAGGCAATACCAATAGATGATACAATTTTAATGTAGGTAGAATTAATCGTGTCTGTGACTTACATTAAAAATTGTTTCAAATTCTTCACAATGACCCGTGTCCATTGTCTAACAATGACCCGTGTCCATTGTCTAACAATGACCCGTGTCCATTGTCTAAGAATGAACCGTGTTCACTTTCTAGCAATGACCCGTGTCCATTGTCTAACAATGACCCGTGTCCATTGTCTAACAATGACCCGTGTCCATCGTCTAACAATGACCCGCGTCCATTGTCTAAGAATGAACCGTGTTCACTTTCTAGCAATGACCCGTGTCCATTGTCTAACAATTACCCCTGTCCATTGTCTAACAATGACCCGTGTCCATTGTCTAACAATGACCCGTGTGCATTGTCTAACAATGACCCGTGTCCATTGTCTAACAATGACCCGTGTCCATTGTCTAAGAATGAACCGTGTTCACTTTCTAGCAATGACCCTTGTCCATTGTCTAACAATGACCCGTGTCCATTGTCTAACAATGACCCGTGTCCATTGTCTAAGAATAAACCGTGTCCATTGTCTAAGAATGAACCGTGTTCACTTTCTAATTATAAACCATACCCACTCTTTAAAAATGACAAGTTTTCACTTTCTAACAGTGACTCATGTTTACTTTCTAACAATGACCAGTGTCCACAGTTTAATGCAAAGTTTTATTAATTACATTAATCCCTTATTATCCTCTAACAGACAATTATCCTAATCTTTTAATGACTGGTCTATACTATATACTTTAATGACTGGCCTATACAAATATACTTTAATGACTGGCCTATACAAATATACTTTAATGACTGGCCTATACAAATATACTTTAATGACTGATGACAATCTATGTCTTCTAATGACTGGTAATGATCCATGCCATTTAATAAAGACATTTTTCAAAAACCTCTATCACCGATGTTCTCAACCTTTTGAGGTTAAGGACCACTTGACAAATGTGTATTTTAGCCAGTGACCACTACTGTAAATTGTGTTACTGCCGTGATGGAAAGTTAAATATAATTATAAATTGTATATAATTATTTACTAGTATAGTAAGTAAAACTATGCTAATATGCTACAATTTGCGTGCTACCAAAAATATTGAATGGAAACATATTGCAATAGCTTTTTGTAATAAACAAATGTCATTCATTTTAGTTTATAGTCCTAGTCAAAATGTATTGATTACAATTAAAAAATCATGTTAAGCCTGGTCCCTTTTGGAACTCAGGACGTGTTAGCGCATTTTCGTATTATGTATCAGTACTTATGTTAGATATCAGCATTATGTAGTTATCAGTAATTGTGTTTAGATTTTAGACATATTTTTATGAATTTTCTTGTGTAATGAATATACCTGAAAATTTTTAAATTTAAAAGTCATTTCTTTACATTTAATTTTTTTTTATTTTCTCTTTAATCTCACTACAAGTGGTTTGTGGTCACTGAAATAGGACTCATAAATGAAACATTCTAAATTGTAATCAGCTAATCACCCAAATACTCCGTCAATTGTTGTTTGATAGATCGTAGTCGCCAATCTTGGTGAAAGTAGTTGAATGTTGAAGCTTGTTTCGAAAAAGTTTTCAATTTCTGCCCCTGGGCCGCTAAGATCTTGATTGAAGTCACCACAAATGATGACGTAAAACTCTCTAAACTTTTACACATATTCTAATGACGTCAACAAAAAAAAACTAATACTTTTGATAATACTAAGACTTCCGGCAATGGCGGCCGTTGCCTGCGCCAGTGTTATCTCTCGATTCGCAATGTTTTTTGGTAGTTTTAACGGTGTTTTTTAACGGATCGAGTAACTGAGTGTTGATGCACAAATGGCAGGTCAGGACATACAAAAAACATATATACATCATGGGTCTAGGACTTATGGATGCTGAGATCTAGGGTGATGACAGACGGACGGACGGACGGACAAAACGGGTGCAATAGCGCATTCGACTTCTCGAAAATGCGCTAAAAACTTACAGTCATAATCAGTAGTTTGTTTAGTAAGACTGCTATATTAGTTCATTTAGTGCGACTTTTCAGCTTGCACATTTTAGCACATCGCATCCAAATGAGGTGCAACACTTGAAAGACTCCATCATAGTTCATTCATCTTCGTTTGAAGTCGGGCACGATGTTTTGACTTGCTTCTAAACAATGCGGAAAATCCACATTCACAAAGAGTTAGATAATTTTTACGCTTTCTGAGACAGTTTGAGTAGGAAAAAATTTCATCAAGCTCACTTTCGCTTGTCAGTTTTATGATTTAGTTTATGTTCAAAGTATTATATATAATGAGTCAATGCGCGCAAGAAACGGACTGAAAACACAGGAACAATTTTGAACGTTCAAATCACGAAAGTAGAATTTCAATTGATAGTGCACAAGGTGCATATGATCAGAAATCAAATTTATCAATAGTTGTTTCTTGATTTCAGAATTTTCTGGTTTGTGTGTGAATTCGGAATAATTGATGAAACATATGAAATTTCCCTTAAAATAATCTTGTTTTACAAAGATCAAACTTTTTTTTGTAAAAGCAGATACCGTGTCACTGGGAATAAATTAATGTGTCTGCTTTCCTAGTAGAGATGAATTAATTGTATTAATTTCATACCAAATGTCAACCAAGTAAGCCAAAACAGCAGCACATAATCTATCATTCAAAGGATCAACAGGCTTTGAATTTTTTCCTTCAAGAAACTCTCTTACAGCATCACGTAATTCAAACAGTTTCTTAAACAGTTTCCCCCTTGATAACCAGGCTTTTTGACCAGAGCAACTTGTAAAGCTACCAAAAGTGATGTTTTCAAAGCCTTTCATTGACCCTTGTTGCTCGTCATACGCAGGACTTTTATCATATAAATGTTTTAGCGCACAGAGTATTTCAATGGTTTCTCCGAGCACACTATATGATCAGTTTTGAGATGTCTTCGGAGTTTTGAAGGTTTCATCCCTTCATTTGCAAGAATTAGCGAGCGTATGGAAATTTGTCTTTTTTTTCTCTCATCGGGATTGCATTTTATTCACCCACAGATTGTGAAGATGAGTATTTATTAGGGGGTCGCTGGTTATTTTTTTAATACTATTTGTCGGATCCGGATAATTTGGCCCTAATATTGCCGGATCCGGATATCTCCACTTTAAGTGTAAGAGCTAGACGGGTTTACTTTACTCATTTCTATTCAGTATTTAATACTGATTATTAAAATATTTATTATCCAACATATGGAGAGCATGGGCGTCGCTAGGAATTTTTCCAGGGGGGGGGCAAAAAAAATCACGTTTTTTAATTTCCAAAGATGACGTCACGCGCCTATGGGGAGGGGGATCCCCAACTTTGTGACGAAGGGGAGTTTAAGAATTGTGACGTCACGTCAAAACACGCTACTATAAGTCAAAGTTCCACCTTAATATTCGATTTCTTACTATCTATTTTATTACGTTTTGCACGGATTACCGCGTGTTACGATATCAGAGTGTAGCCTTACACTAAATACATACTAAAATAACAGTAAAGTGTTTTGAAACATGCTATTTTCAAATAGACAACACCACCTAAAGGTGGGGTGTCACAGCTTTTTGACGTCATATTGTGGGGNCCAAAGTTCCACCTTAATATTCGATTTCTTACTATCTATTTTATTACGTTTTGCACGGATTACCGCGTGTTACGATATCAGAGTGTAGCCTTACACTAAATACATACTAAAATAACAATAAAGTGTTTTGAAACATGCTCATTTTCAAATAGACAACACCACCTTAAGGTGGTGTTTCACAGCTTTTTGACGTCATATTGTCGGGGGGGTCTAAGTTTTTGTAACGAAGTGTGACTGGGGGGAGGGGGTGGGTTAATAATCGGCAAAAATTACGTGACGTCAATTATGGACTGCTCCTAACTGACAATGCTATACAGGTTTAATTATCAATTAAATTTGAGTTTAAGTATAACATAAGTGCCCCAAAAAGTCTTAGAGATTAATAAGACTCATAAAGTAGCGCTGTAATACCAAAAAGAAAACATATATAAAAGCATTTAATAATCAAAAACGAAAGTTCTCATAAGAAAATTAAATTTTGCTCTGAAATAATATACGTGTAGAAACTGCAGGATTGCCAAAGGTGGATAGAAAATTATTTACAGGCTTTAAAAAAAGCAACCAAAAGAAGTGAAATCGCGGGATTCCGAAATGCCGTTATTAGAAGATTTTGGGGCGTCTGCAGCATCTGACTTATCATTGGCATTGAGGACATCAGTACAAGTCAACAGCCAGACACAGCTGAGGCTACTGTTTCTAATTTGATTATCGCTGACGCTTATTCATTTTCTTAATTGAATATTGGAAGGTATGTCTGGACGGTTGGACAAGAATAGCTTTGCCCCCCCCCCTGTATACGCCCATGCGTATTTTTGCTAAAAATGTGACAGAATTTTTTTTTATAACAATCAATAATGTAATCAGTTATAATTGCAGATATAATTCTTTTTATTTTTTTATTTTTGATATGTGTACACTGTCTACAATGTAATTAACTTGCGGGGACTTTAGTTCAGTTTTATGGTAAAAAAAAATTATTACATTTTTCTTAAATGTAGGGGGGCAAATGCCCCCTGTCCCCCTGTATACGCCCATGAAATGGAGAGTATCTGCTAATTAAATGAACGAACTTGAACGAGGCTTAACGAACTGTGTTGTTATTGTTGTTCGTCCGTCGAATCGACGAGGACCACTGTAGCCATCCGAGGGTTGCTGGGACTGGTTTTGCCTATGTGTGCGCAGATGGCTGATGAGACCGATCCTGGCACGGAAAGTTCGGGAACAGAAAGGACATTGGACGAGTGGGTTGTCTCCTGGAGGGTTGACAGCGCTGGCCTTTCGGGCTTGCCTCTTCTTTTCTGCGGCGTGGATCCTATTTGCCTCGCATGTCCTGGCACCTTCGTGGATGTATTGGCGCCAGGTGGACCGGTCCAATGCAACTTCCTCCCACGTGTGTGGGTTTATTGCAAACGCTTTCAGAGAGGCTTTCAATGTGTCTTTAAAGCGTTTCTATTGTCCACAATGGGACCGCTGGCCATGCTGGAGCTCGCCATAGATGCATCTTTTTGGTAGTCTCTCATTTGGCATTCGGGCTAGGTGCCCTGCCCAGCGAAGCTGTGACTGCATCAGGAGGGTGAAGATGCTGGGGAGGCCAGCTTTGGTTAGTACCACTGTGTCTGGAGTTTTGTCCTGCCACTTTATGCCGAGGATCTTCCTGAGGCTTGTTGCGTGAAAGTGGTTCAGCTGAACGAACTGTGTAGTGTGTACCAAGCGAACAGAGTCGTACTGAGTGTGTAGTGTGTACAAAGCGAACATAGTCGTACTGAGTGTGTAGTGTGTACCAAGCGAACAGTGTCGTACTGAGTGCCTAGTATGGTGTACAAGAAGTCATCCATTAGAGCCATCATAAAAACTGTTCTTTTAGTCAGACGATTTCAGTTTAATATAAGATGTTAGTTAACTCAGTTTGTTATTTTATGTAGTTATGTAATACTAAGCTTGTTACTTCTTAACTTCATATTTTTCCTCGTATTCATATTGATTTTTTTAAAACTATATTTTGTATGGATTTAAAGGATTTCATAGTCAACGCTTTTTAATTTGTTTATTTTGTTACACGTTTATAATTTAATTCATAACTCAATTTGTTATTTAACTTATTTTGTATAATTGTAATATTCACAATAGACTAGAGTTTTAAAAATATAAGACTGATTAAGATATAACACGTGAGACAAGCAAAATTTTTATTTTTAAGTTCGCAAATCAAATATGCGGTCACATCCTAGTATATAGATCTATCTATATAAAAAAATTCAGCAAGAAAAGCACAAGACGTGTGCAAATAAGCATGATGAATAACCCTCGCAGAGTCAACCAATCACAGTTTATGGTTGGCAAGCGAGAGTGGTGCAGTTTGGGGGAAGGTAACAACAACCGCATTAGCATATCTCGAGACCAACAATGTGTCAGAGTTTACTCCCCCCCCACCCTTCATCCGGACCTTCACGCGCATTGTTTTCAATTCTTCGTGATGCTGTTTGTGTCCGTCCTCTCCCCCCCCCCCCATTCTTTGCACTATCTATGAGCAAGTCTTCAAGTATGCAACGCCACAGGTCATATCTAGTAGTGAGTAATGAAACATCATTGTTGTCCTTGTCCTTTTGTTTGGTTATTATCTTTATAAGACATTTGTCTTCAATTATGGCTAATTTACTAATCGTTTTCAAAAAAATTATGAATGTTACTGTAGCAGCTGTTACTATATTCTTCTAGAATCTAGTTTGACGTCATGTGATTTCCGGTAAAGCTAAAAGTGAACATGTTTTTTGCGCTATGCTCTCCCCAAAGAGTAATTAAAATTAATTAATATATTCAATAAGTGACAAAATTTACACTTGTTCGTGTTCTTAATTTAAAGAATAAAACTTCCATGCTCTGATCGTGGACCATAGACCACAGTTTGAGAACCACTGCTATATCAGACTTATTAGACCCCCATGACCTCCCAGAGACCCAAGACGACTTATGATTCCCGCTAGGTCCCAAGTCTATAGACCAACTCACCTGGCTCATGAAATGAACGACCATTTTGTTCATTTCAACGACTGACTTACCTGGCCCATGTTACAGACTGGCTCACCTGGCCCATGTTACAGACTGGCTCACCTGGCCCATGTTACAGACTGACTCACCTGGCCCATGTTACAGACTGACTCACCTGGCCCATGTTACAGACTGACTCACCTGGCCCATGCTACAGACTGACTCACCTGGCCCATGTTACAGACTGACTCACCTGGCCCATGTTACAGACTGACTCACCTGGCCCATGTTACAGACTGGCTCACCTGGCCCATGTTACAGACTGGCTCACCTGGCCCATGTTACAGACTGGCTCACCTGGCCCATGTTACAGACTGGCTCACCTCTTTTCTCACCAGCATGGCGCCACCGAGGTGTTTGATTACGTGGCATGAACATGTTTGGTGTTTATTAGCTGTTGAACGGATCAATACGACCAGGGCCCGACTTGACAGGTCTTGCAAAATGGAAGATTCCTCTGTTAGTTTTTGGGTCTATGATGAACAAATACAACACGATAGTTTGAACATACAAATTATCTTTATAATATTTTCGACTTTTACATTTCAAACTTCATAAATAATTTTTATTTTTCTCTATTATTTAATACGTATCTTAATATATAGATAAAAAATTGACTTTAAACGTAATGTCATTACCACATTTTGATGATTCATGTCTGGGAATGAAAAAGAAAACAAAAACAGGGTGACCTTGTGCCACATATTTTTACATGCTTTACAAATGAAAACGTCGGTTCTATTACTGCATCCAGGTTTTGTTGCATCTAGACTTTGTGTTAAAATTCGCATAATCAAACTCTTCCTCAATTAACAACCACTGTCACAGCCTGACCACCACCAACGCCACACTACACCAACCCCTGCATCCTGCAGCAATTGTTGGCACAACTCTTATTGTTAACATTTCCATTATCAAACCTACTTTCAGCAACATCCATACAACACCGCTATCTGAGCCAAACAAATCCTGCAGCAACAAATCTCTGCCGCTAAACTTACCCTGCCATTCACCCCACCCTGCCACCCACCCCATCCTGACACTAACCCCACCCTGCCACTCACCCCACCCTGCCACCAGGCCAACCCTGCCACCCATCCCACCCTGCCACTCATCCCACCCTGCCACAAATCACACCCTGCCACC
>MUZC01001615.1:67771-79040 GCA_002072015.1 Radix auricularia
CAGTCCCACCCTGCCACCCACCCCACCCTGCCACCAACCACACCCTGCACAAAACCACCCAGCCACTAACCCAGCTCACCTAACACCCCCTCCCGCCCCGCGCCATAATTGCCCCTGTTACTAGAGTCTCATACCAGCAATTACAGGTCCCAGTAGGAACCCAAAACATTTCATTGACAGCGACATGCACTTGGCGCGCGATAACTGATCACATGACAGCATTGCACACTCTAGGGACAGACGATATGTTGCGATGTCCAGCAAGTTCTGCCTTTACCACCCATTTGATCACATGACAGAATTTCACACGCTAGAGACAGACGGTATGTTGCGATGTCCAGCAAATTCTGCCTTTACCGCCCTTTTGATCACATGACAGCATTGCACTCTCGGGGGGCAGACGATATGTTGCGATGTCCAGAAAGTTCTGCCTTCACCGCCCTTTTGATATGCATGTGCTTTTCACTAAGATTGACCTCTGTCTTACATAATCCTAGTAGAACAGTGAGATGAAAGAAAAGTAAAACTTAAAAAGAAATGAAACTGCGATGGCAAGCCTCGCCGATAGTTATCAAAGAATGTTCGAATATATTATGATATATAGGTATTTATTTCACGTGCGATTTGAAGTTACCTTTCTCGCTGTTAGAAACTAAATGTAACATATGCATGATTTCTCTAATTAAAATTGCACATCTAGTAGTTTGTCACAGGTTAAAGGAAAACAAGTCCAAAATGTATTGATATTAGCAAATAAGAGTTAGTTATTAATAATTAAAATTTTTAAAAAAAGACAGTTTAAAATGTCAATTTATTCATTCAATTATCACCCTTTATATATAATTGTCCCCGCCTTCAAATTCTCTCTTTAAAATTATTTTGTATCTCATTATATTAGTGTACAAAAAAAGTTGCCAACACTAAAGACGCAGTTGTTTGGCATTTTAATCTCTTGAGTCATTGCAGCCTCTGGTCAATGGTTAAACATCTAGATCTAGACTATAAGTTTTTCGGTACGTATATGTCAGTTGTCGAGTATAGCTTTCTTGAAACTTGTCATCTTCTTAATGTTTTTTCCCTAACAGATATCACAACAACCACTCCAATCGTTACCGCTTACCTGGGTCATTTTATTCCAAGACTCTGTTCTCTATTTAAAGCTTCTATTTTGTTCACGTTGTTGTTCAGTGTCGAAGTCCATGACAGTTCAATATGTTTATGCTTTTTTTGTCTGTCCCGTTTGTTACGGGCTATGCAGTGTTTGGGTGTGTTTATTTTTTATATATTGATAGTCTTTCGAGCTATACTTGGAATATATAGAAAACTATGGATTTAAAAAGTGCAAAAAGTAAACCACAAAATACGTTTGCCCTCTTTAAAATTAGGGCCACGCCATCCTGATGGCACTCGAGATTATCGCTCTAATCTCCACCTGAAAAAACCTATATCAGAAAACATTGCTGTGACCTTCACTCGGCCTTGACGGACCATCCACATGACCTGTGACCCCTAACCATGGTGATTGAGCGCGAGCGCGCCGCCATGGCCAAGACCTTGGGCTCATGTATAGTTTATACTAATTCTCCCTACTCTTCCCCCTCCAGGGGCCTGGACTATGGGTCAGCAGATAAGAGGGCATCGGCCATGCCGTCACAAGGCTCGCTTTTCACAAACTTTGAGGACGTACAGGTAAGTCTTTTTTATATAAGTAGTAGCTTCGTAGTAGAACTGAGTATTTCGTTTCTTCGGAGAAACAAATACAGTACGCTTTTTATTTAACTTTCAGTTCTCTTTGCATATATTGACTTTCTCTCAATATATTTTTTTTTCCATAGATGTCTATCGTCATGAGAGTTTTTGTTAAACTATAGACAATCTTACGCTATTCTTTTGGGTTTCACAATATAATCTTCTCTACTTTGTCTTTTGATTATCAGCATATACTGATCAGATCTCTCCCCAGTCAACTCCCACCTCTCACACCAGCCATACGTTTGGGACCATCAAAGCCTTTTCATGCCATTCACCTTCCTCATAAAACTGCCGCCCGTTCTCCTTCTTTACCAGCCACCCTCCTCACAAATCATCCAACCTCCCTGAAGAACGCGAATCTTTCCCAAACAACCCTCCCCTTAAAATTCAGTCATTCCTGCCAATTTTTCCAATCTCCCCAAGCGCCAATTTCTCTAATACTTGTTTGTGTGAAAACTTTCATCGTGGTAAGAAACCAAGCGGTGTAATACTGCAACCTTTTGACAATACTTGTTGTTAGCAATACCAGACGTGCAAGGATCCTTTTTTTTTCTTTCTAATACAAGGAGTACAGGGAGGGGGAGATAATGTAATGGTGCACAGAATCAAATGAAAATTTATACTTTCCTGAGTAAAAAAAAATAATACAGTTTTGCAATAGTTTCTGTATGTGCATGTCTGTGTCCGTGTGTGTGCGATTGATATATCTGATTTTTCTACCCTTTCTGAGTCGGAAGAATTAAGTTTTGCAATCTTGTCTGTGAATGTTTGTGTGTGTGTGTTTGTGTGATTGTTTGCGTGAAGACGATAGATGGACTTAGTGGATCAATGTTCATATATAAATATTAAATTCTCAACGTATTTTTTTCAACTTTTAAGCGATTCCTGGTAACCCGATGTGGTACTTTACTCATATAGAAGTTTTTGTTCATGTGGTTCATGGCATGCCTTGTATAACGACTGCTGTTGTCTTATGGTACCGTTGGACCGGAAAAAATAGTGAACACTTTATCGAATATAATACCAAATTTGTACGTTTTAATTTATAATTACCTGACATTTATAATTTTGTATTTACTCATAACATTTTTATTAAAATAAACAATTACTTTTTAAGTAATAACGATATTTTTATGTAGATAGAGTTGTGAAAATATAGTACGATAAATACATCTCCCAGAGTGGTTCAGCTTGATATGACTTCTCATATGTGGTGGGATAGTGCAGAGTGTAAGGTTGGTCGGGTTATATGACAATTTTTTACAGGATCTAAAAATTCTGCGGGGTAAATGCGTTGGCGGGTTACCTGCGTGTGCGGGGAACGTGCGTGAATATATATATATATATATATATATATGTGTGTGTGTGTGTGTGTGTGTTAGGGCTGCGGATATTAACGATTAATTTATCGATTAATCGCAAAAAAATCACCATTATATTATTTTCCAACGTTTAATCGACCTATCACTTACAAATTATTGGAAGTCAATAGGAAAAAAAATATTAAAAAGCGGCCGATAAATAATAAATTACCTGACAATTACAGGAACATTTTGGTTTAAACTTTTGACTGACGGGAATTTTTAAATATTGATACAATTTGCCTACCATTGTCTAACACCTCGCCTATTCATAAAACAAAATGAAAAGTGCTTTAAGCTAACTGAAGTAATGGAGTTTCACTCAGAGACAGAAAATAGCACAGCTCTTCTGATGAATTACTACGTTACAGTGGCGTAGCTAAGGGATGGGGAGAGGGATCCAAATTTATAGTCCCCCTTTTGAGGGGGGCTACAAATGAGTGTCCAAATATTTTTACATCAAATATTACGCCCCCGCCAGACATGCACCTGGGCCCCCCAAAATCCTTCAAAAGAATACCTACGCCACTTCTGCGTTACAAAATGGAGATTTAAGTTCCTGAATCCATTAATCCTCTGTAATGGTTGAAACTTAATAAACACCAATATCCGATAATGTAATTCCTTGCCAAGACCGCTTTGTGCATACCAGTACCTTATTTCCATCAGAATGATTGTTCAGCTCGGTTGGTTAAATAGTCAATTAGACCACCTCATAACTTGAACCAAATAACGTCAACACACTTGTCTTTTTGCATAGCTGGTGAAAAGATAAAACATAGAGGAGACATTCAAGTGTCATTTAAATCTCAGCTATTGCGGGGCCGACTACAGCCGCAGTGGCTTAAGATCAGCACTGTTTGATTCAATGCTTTAAATAATATAGTGCACCAACTAAATGTTTATTTAAATGCTAATAATTGAATAACAAAGAGTCGTCTGTCCTAATGAGGCCGTAAGTAGTTGGTCCATTTCCTGTGTCCGGTAAATACTACAGATTCACTTACCGCTGATATTCCTTGATCCATGCAGATTCAGAGTTCTAGAAATGATCCTTCCCACTCCTCCTAAACCCCCCCCCCCCAATTTTTATGTCATGCATCACCCCTTGTAATAAATTATGTCATAAAGAACAGGCTGTGAAGAGTTTACGGGAGGACAGGGCTATGATTGCCAATGGAGAGCCACTGGCGACTGTGGTCTGAGGGTGTAGACAAAATGAAACGCTTTGATTTGTTGTGGAGTTGATCCTATTATGGCTTGGCTTCTTCGTGTTGCCAGCGACCAGGAAATGGTGCTACAAGATCAGAGGAAAAGAGAGACATAAAAATTAATGGCCGCATTAGTCTCTGGCAAAACATAAACAAATCTCAACGAAATATTGGCCGTCCGTGTGTTTGTGTGTTTTTCTTGTTTTATTTTTTCTTCCGTAAAATCGTCGGTGTGAAAATTTTCACGCTTGCCACTTCAATAGCTAGGTACATTTTTGACGATGCACTATAATTGCTTCAGAAAGAAAGAAGTGCGTTTTTTTTGTTGTTGTTGTTTTTTGTTGGTTTTTTTACTATTACCAAGAAATTTGAATTAGGATTGATGGTTTGCTTTTTTTCTTGGCTTTCTACGTGTAAAAAAAAAAAGTATTTTTTTTCAAAGTCATATTATAATCTTTACTATATGAATTAGAAGAAAATGCCAATCATAAGATTCAGCGAATATAACTTGATGAAGTCTGGCTATCAATTTAAATACATGTATTCAACATTCACAATTAAAATGATAAATTAGCCACTTATAGGCACACGGCTTGTGCTTGTTCTGGTGGTATGTAAATATTTATGTATTTACTTCGGCTTACATGATCAAGGTTTAATTACATTAGTCTTGATTCAAAAGAAGATTCATTCGCTGTTCGTCTCGCTAATCCCCTCTTTTCAGTTTGCTGTTACTTGAAAGCATTGAAAACGTTATACTGAGCACCGTCCTAAAATTCTATTTCCTATGTATTGATCTGCAGACGTCTGGGGGTGGAGGCTACTAGTTCTCAAAGTTCGTTTAATCGCCCCCAACTTGTATCTGTCTCTGAAGACATTTATTTGAAAACCTCGGTCAATCGGGCAAGGTTGGGATCCATTGGTAATGAAAGCTAATATTTTCAACAGCAAAGTAGTGAGTATCTATGACATGTGATTCGCCAGGAAGGCACGTTGAAATCTTGAAGAGTTCGTAAGGGGCAAAATTGGTGTTTTGATGGCTCAGGTACTTGGTTGGTGAGTTTAGATGACATTGTTTATTGATTGATTTACTTGACGGGGACACAATCCTTATTACTTGGGTGTGCTTCCTAAGAATTGCTAGATTCTAAATAAATAAAACTTTCAATAATTTCTAAAATATTAAAATATTCCAAATCTGAGAATATTTCCGATGGTAAAAACGTTGTTTTTTTGTTGTTTTTTTGTTTTGTTTTTTTTTTGTTTTTTTTTTGTTTTTTTAAATTAAAGTACAATAAGCATCTCTAACCAGTTTTTGGCGTTAGAAGAATATTGACATATGCGTGAAGAAATTAAAATTGGGTTGTTCTTTATTTTACACTTTTAGCCTAAGATTAAACTGCCGGCCCAACATTAAAATGCCGGCCTAGCATCAAACTTCCGGCCTAACATCAAACTTCCGGCCGAACATCAAACTCCAGCCTAATATCAAACTTCCGGCCTAACATCAAACTTCCGGCCTAACATCAAACTCCAGCCTAACATCAAACTTCCGGTCTAACATCAAACTCCAGCCTAACATCAAACTTCCGGCCTAACATCAAACTTCCGGCCTAAGATTTAACTGCCGACCTCAAATTAAACTGCCGGCCTAACATTTAACTGCCGACCTAACTAACATCAAACTGCCGACCTAACATCAAACTGCCGACCTAACATAACTGCCGACCTAACATCAAACTGCCGACCTAAATTCAAACTGCCGACCTAACATATAACTGCCGACCTAACATCAAACTGCCGACCTAACATCAAACTGCCGACCTTACATCAAACTGCCGACCTAACATCAAACTGCCGACCTAACATTAAACTTCCGGCCTAACATCAAATATCCGGCCTAAAATCAAAATGCCGGCCTAACATCAAACCGCCGGCCTATTTGACAGTGTCCTGCTGTTGAACCTCAAAGATGTTTCACGTGCTGGCGATCAATTTCTATTTTTAGGTCCAAGTATTGATCTGAGCGGCTAAGTTAAACGTCGTCGATAATATTTGACACTCGCTGACGATTAAATGGCAAAGCTAATACGTCATAGCCGGAACAATTTTTGGACTTCTAAAATTTTTATACCTAGTGAAAGGTAGCGCATACCCGAGATTAACTCTTAAGGCGCCAATACTTATTTCAACTTAAATATTCAATTTGAGAAATGATGTAACACAGGAAGTATGCGTTTTGAAGGATTAATTTTTACGACAATTGCGACTATTCATAATTTTAAACAGAATAACTGATTTCTAATTTTAAACAAGGCCGAGGCACTATTGAAATTTATCAAAAGTCTCTTAAATAAGTTAAATGAATATTAAGTAAAGATGAAACTGCTGGTCCCGGGTAAAATGTAAGCTTTAAAAGGAAATCAATTTTTAAACCAAATACAAATGTAGTTTTGATGGAATTGTTTCATGAAATCACAGACAAATTGAGCTTTTTACTTCCAATTTGTTTTTGAAATAATAGTTACCGGTAACTCCTCAAAGATTTTCATTTTTAAAAGCGTTTATTTTAAAACTTAGAAGCAAAAGATTGTATAAACAATAGAATTTGCTCATAATTAATGAGAAATAAATTAACCATGATTATTTACTTCCACTCAAAGTTTGTCCTGAAATGGATCCTAATTAAGTAGGAAGATGTTTTAGGGGGTATCGTTAAATGGTTAAGTAGGAAGATGTTTTAGGGGGTATAATTAAATGGCATTGAAAAATATCGAAGTCTGCCTTTCTTTTACCTATTTAACATCTACTATCTTTAAAAGAATTTTGACATAAACTTTCTGTGTTCAATGTTATGATATGTGTGTATGTATATGTTGTGTATGTAATATCCCATATTTTGTGTATGCTTTAAGCTGTGCATCCGCTTTTGTAGCTCTGTATTTACTTTCTGTGTCACTGACCGTAAAAAAAATCTCTCACAAAAATCAACCAGCAATCGTAAGCTTCCTCCCAGCAGAGTCCACAACAAAATTATTTGTTTGTTTGATCTCGGCGTCTTTTGGATAACACAAGTGATTGATTTTGATAGCTCCAGTGCGGGACAGCAAGCCAATAGATCTCTGAATGGCTTTCCTTGGCATATAGGCACGGGAAGATTACCGAGACACCCACAAGGGATCTTTGTTGTTATTTGCCAATTGTGATAACGCTCCTTTTTTTCCTTCAAAGTTGACGTTTCTAGTAAACCTCAAGGTTGACGTTTCTAGTAAACCTCAAGTTTGACGTTTTTAGTAAACCTCAAGTTTGACGTTTCTAGTAAACCTAAAAGTTGACGTTTCTAGTAAACCTCAAGGTTGACGTTTCTAGTAAACCTCAAGGTTGACGTTTCTAGTAAACCTCAAGGTTGACGTTTCTAGTAAACCTCAAGGTTGACGTTTCAAGTAAACCCCAAAGTTGAGGTATCTAGTCCTTCAAAATGTTATTAGAACTAGAACTACTCATTAAGTGTATCCGTTTTCCTCGAATAGCATCGTACCAAAACACATGAAGCTCAAGAATTCTTCTCTGATTAAGACCAATATATTTTTAAAATACTAACCTTGTTTTTTTATCTTTTCATTTTTTATTTAAATTACGCATTATTAAACCATTTTGAAAAAAAAAAAAAATGTATACAAATTATACCGTGACATATAGCATGAGATAGTGTGCAGATCAAAATGGTGCCCCAACGACCCAGCGTCGGGTTAAGGAACAATTCAGTTCAAGTCAGTCATACAAATTATAAGAAATTATTTGTTTAATAAATGCTTTAGGTTTTAACTAAGGCTATAGAATAGTGAATCATTTAGCTTTTAGCGAACTTCAACCTCAGAAATAATTTGGCGAAACCTCTAAAAATCAATTATTATTTTAATACTTCTTTCTACGTGAAATAAGTGCCTTTGTATTGGAACTCTTGCACTCGTCAGACCAGCGCTCAATTATATAAACACCTTAGAATGATCATACTTAAAGGCAAGTAGTATCCGTCTGTGTCGAATGATTCGAATAATTGTTTGTTTGTTTATTTAAATCGATCTATAGCAGTTAATTAAACAGAGCGTAGAAACAAAGTTTTTGTATCTAAAACCCATAAATATGAGAAATAACTAGAACTATTGATTATATTCAAAACAAACATTTGCAGATCTTTAAAATATAAAAGTAAGTTTAATATAACACGCACCGCACGAGTAACGGGAAAATATTTAAAAAGTATGTTAAATATTATATTCACTGCGCGCCAGACTAGCACAAACATTTAAATGCTACATTGAGTACAGGAATATAAAAATTCATTAATTAAATTACAGCACATTCGATCGATGTGAAATTTTAATGGAATACATTGTTAGGTGACAAAAGTCAATGTGACAAATATCAGCAGCTCGGTAGGATCCCGGTAAGTAGGCAAATGTGTTTTTTTGTTTTGTTTTTTTTTTAATTGTTTTTTTAAAACCCAGATCTCTTTTTCAAAACCTCTTAATGTTTTAGTCTGCTAATAGTACATTCTATAGATTACTGTGTATATTTTTATCTGGAACTTTTTATTGACAGAGGCTTAGTTAGATATTGCCATTAGGACTGGTAAGGATTAAAATTGGCGGCTGGGTAGCGAAGTCAATAGTGCGCTCGCCTAACAAGCTGAGTGGCGTCGGATCGAGCCCACGAAAAGCCACTAAAAAATTCTTGCGAAATGACTAACGCTAAGAAAGTCTTCCACTGACCTGGAGAGGGATGGGCGCCGCCAGTGTCTATCAAGCCTGAGAATTTTCTAAAGTAAACATTAGAATAACCTTGAAAAAAAAAAAAAGAAGACTAACAAAAAATTTAAAACTGATTAAAAACAATTTAGTTTGATTTATCCGGAAATAATGCAATCGATTAAATTCGACTAATTATATTTTTAGAACGCATACATAGATCCCGTTTAGTTGCGATTCATCATTTCGCAAAATCGCCTAGGTCGCGGTAATTACATTGCTCCCAAATTTTGTGACATAACACAGCGAATTCGTTCTGTAATGCAAGATATTTGTTCACGTTTGCACCTCTAAATAAATAATAATAATACGAGGGAAAAGTATATAAGTAACTACAAATTTAAATGATTAATAAATCGGAAAAATGTTGTTATAACTATTTTCTTAAATTTTAATCAATTTAATCTATTAATTAATCGTTTCCGCAGCCTTAATTGCAATATATAAAACTAAAATTCTACAAAACATATTTTCAAGCCATTCAAAATTCTATACACACAATATGAAAACAAATCAATTCTTCGTGGACTACAAATTACGAATATGTTAAGGGTTAAAAGTTAGACAAAATGGAACGATAACTTTTCAAATTCAATGAAATATCCAAATGTGCATTTCTTGTAAAAAAAAATAAATTAATAAATCATGAAATGTTTACCAAGAACAACACTTTGCGACACCGCATGGGGTTCCTTAAAACATTTTGCTCTCATGCCAACAATTATTTCAATTAATGACTTTGTTACAAAGACCAATTCCCTACTGACGCTAAATATTTTTCTCAATGACCCACCGAGATGTGCTTCCTGTCTCGCAATCATACCTCAATCTTTAGCGATTTTTTCCCGTCTTGCTTCATGACAGCAGATACGACCCATGCGCCAGTACCGGCCTGTCAATTCTCGGCCAAGTTATTCAATTGTCCGTCATGCCAGTAGCCATCAAATACCAACTTTGGATCTTGTTATTTTTTTAGAAAAGAAAAAAAAAACGAAAGCATTTATCTTTCACTCAAATTGTTAATCTTAACCCTCTTTTGTGATGTTTTCCAATGTTGTCCCGTAAAACAATTTTTAAATTAAGTTACTGGTACTTTTATTAGGGTTCGCAATTCTCAAAAGAAAATATTTTCTTTTTAAAAAGCTAACTATTCAGGTAGAAAGAGAAATGTTACATTGTAAATAAAAGTTTCTTATTTTGCTTATGAAATGTATGTGTGCATAAATTATGACGTCACCGGTTCTACACCTATCAGAAGCTCGCACGAGCTATTTTGACATAAAAACAGATTCCATGACCGCTATTGGCTGTTGCGCAAGATGAATCAAGTTACAGAAAGGCTCATTAAATGGAAAAGACGTACACAAGGTAAGGGTTAGCCTGACAGGACGTAACAAAACAGCGAACGCTGTTTAGTTACGTCCTGTTAGGCTAACCCTTACCTTGTTTACGTCTTTTCCATTTTATTTTTTATAAGCCTGATTGCAGTCTCGCCCCTTATTTTGTTTACAGAAAGGCTCCCACTTTAGTCAAGTTGCATTGTCAGCGAAAACGAACCAAACTTCTACTGAAAACATATGCAAAACCTGCCTATAATTTGACAGAGCTAAAAAATGTGAGGTTACTTGTTAATATTGGTTCATTGAACTAAAAACTTGATACATGAATCAGAAACAGTTGAACGCAAAATTTAATTTGTAGAATTAATATAACTAAAAACAATATAATTTTTTTAAAAATTTTAAAAAATAATTTAAAAAAACAGTAAAATTAGGATTTCCAAACTTTTAACTAAAGTCGTACTTATAAAATAATTAATGGCATTAATCGTGTAAATATAACTTGTTGTAAATCTCATACTAGGTACCACCTGCGGCGTAGCATACGCCGCAGACTTGCTAATATTTCGTGGGGAAGGGAGGATAGCGGACACAAACAGCAGTACGAAGTTTTAAAAACAACGCGAGTGAACAGGGAGGTGAGGGCGAGGAATGAAAGGTCAGGATGGGGGATGGGAGGTGAGGATGGGGGATGGGAGGTGAGGATGGGGGATGGGAGGTGAGGATGGGGGATGGGAGGTGAGGATGGGGGATGGGAGGTGAGGATGGGGGATGGGAGGTGAGGATGGGGGATGGGA
>MUZC01001615.1:79337-93071 GCA_002072015.1 Radix auricularia
TGAGGCTGGGGGATGGGAGGTGAGGATGGGGGATGGGAAGTGCCAGCGCTTTGTTGTTCTCGAGACATGCGCACGCGTTTGTTGTTACCTGCCTAGACCCCCACCTTTTACTACCATCGCTTGTCAACCATAAACTGATTGACCGACCCTAGCGAGATCATTCGTCGTGCTTATTTGCATTCGACTTGTGCTTATTGTGATGATTTATAGATATACTAGTGGGACATGGTGGTTGAGTGGCAGTACGTATCGATGGTCACGGGTTCGAATCCATGCGAAGGCAAGGATTTATTCCCAGGGCCTAGGGCGCCCCTGAGTCACCCAGCTCCGAATGGGTACCTAACATTAGTTAAACGGCTGGGTGATGCGTGGAACCATTATAGCCGTGGTCTGTGCACGCTGCATCACTTTCAAACAGATCATCCGTCATGATCTGTGGACGCAATTATCTTCTGCATGGAAGGAGCGTTTGTATAGATAAGATAAGATAAGATAAGATAAGATAAGATCACCGGTAAAAAAAATGGCGGAAGTTTTCAAAATAAATATGAAATCTATTGATTTTGAAAAAATGTACATCAAAATAAAAAATTAAGTAATACAGAACTTTCATTTTTTAAATTTTTAATTATTTTTTTCATTTATTTCCAAATTTAATCATTTTATGCAGACCTTCAAAAAGAGTTATTTTTGGAACAGTAATTTGGTGCGCTGCTTTCTAAAATTAGTAGCGTCACGGACGGGACGGACGGAGGGACATACATTTCAAATTATATTGATGATACGATACATAAATGGCCTAATTGAAATATCTCAAGCCTTATAAGACAGCTATACAGTGTGCACTTTCAAATGGTATTTTAGGGTAATTGGGGCAGTTATACATGGGGCGGTCTCGTGATATAACTAGCAGTTTAATTGTATAACTGCCAGTTTAATTGTCTAACGTCCAGTTTAATTATATAGCGGCCAGTTTAATTGTCTAGCGGCCAGTTTAATTGTCTAACGGCCAGTTTAATTGTATAGCGGCCAGTTTAATTGTCTAACGGCCAGTTTAATTGTATAAAGGCCAGTTTAATTGTATAACGGCCAGTTTAATTGTATAACGGCCAGTTTAATTGTAAGTTATACAGTAGATGGGGCTGCAGATTGATAAAACGTGGGGATATATTGATGTAAAGGCCGTTGTATGTATAAAAGACATTTATATCATAAAAGATGAAGATATAACAGAATTATGCCCTTTGCAACTTCTACTTTCATTCCTATAATTTTAAACGTTAGCTTCGAGGTGATGCAAGCTTCTTTACAGTACGATACTGACCTTTAGTTGGACGCTGATCACGAGACGAAAAGAAAATATTTAGAGGAGTTCTTGTGGATGATGCCGGAAATTTCAATACAAGAGAATAAGGCTTGAGGTGAAGGTAGAAATGACGTAAAAAAGTTATTTTATTGATGGGTAAAAATGGGTTCAACGTAACCAAATTCAAGGTAGACTTTGATCGTTATCAATTTAATGACTAGATAAGACTCGCGGCGAAGCATACGCCGCTGACCTGCTCATAGATAGTGGAAAGAAAGTGGGGGGGGGGGAGAACGGATATAAATGGCAGCACGAAGAAATGAGAACAATGCTAGTGAAGGCAAGACTCATTGTTGGTTTCGAGACAAGCGCACGTTTGTTGAGCTACCTGCCCCTCACCCTGGATCACCCTCGCATCATAAACTGTGATTGGTCGACCCTAGCAAAGGTCATTTGCCTTGCTTGCTTGCCCACGTCTTGTGCTTGTGCTTGTCCTAATTTCTGGCGAATTGTATGCAGAATTTTTTTATTTTCTTATTACTCATGTGACTTAAGCGATGTTACAGACGTTCAAGTGTTGTAGTGTGTACATGTTGACCAAAGTTGAAGGTTGCGCCTGTGATTCTTCCCTAGTTAAAGTAACCATTTTAATCAGCTACGGACCAATGAATCCACATCCAAGAAAACCACGACTCCGTAAAAAAGGACACTGAAGAACGGCACGAGAAAAATTAGACCAAACAAATGGGCTAAAGACGTGTAAAAGCCTTCCCCTAATTTACCCGGACGATTAACTCTTACATATAAGTCACGTGATTTAATGACTGACGACAATGAATATTAGACGAGCTCATTCTTGACGTTACGTCATGAAATGTTTTACCTGGTGCCGACCATGAAGATCGCGGTTTTATATAATGTCAAACTTCACTAAACACATACATGCACACAAGAATTTTATTTTTAATGAAAAATGGGAGACATTACTTTCCTTTCCAATTTATTTATTTTACGCAATGTTGCGACTTTTAAACTCTTACTTTTATATTTAAAACTGATTTAAAGTAATACAATAAATTGGAAAATGTGTAAATTTGTTTGAGTAGTTCCAAAATAAGACTATAAAGATTTTTACTAAGACAATAACTTTTTCATATAATGTAGTAATAACTAAACAACTTTCTATCCGAGTCCCAAAAAAAATGTGGCCTGGATTGACTGACAGTAAAAAATGACCCCCTCCCACAGCTCAGTGGAATGTTTCAAAAAAAAGTGCAGCTCCCCAGGAATGTTATTATCTGTGTGAGGATTTCCCCAAAGTTAAAATTAGCTGTGATAGGATTTCTCTGCCATGTGGAAAATGCTACAGAATGGCAACTGGTGATTACCTAATTTTATTTTCTGTCAGAAAATTCTCTATTGCACACCAAATATACCATGTGGTTCAAACTACTCTTCCACTAATGAATTTCTTGTTTACAGACAAGTTGTTCTTAATTAAATAAAATTATAAATAAATTAAAGCAAGTTTTTAAAAAAATATTTTATATATGGTAAAGTTGTTTACTTATTATTTAATCTGTAATTTATAAAATCATTTTTTTAAAATTAACCTCACGTTTTCGTCCACCTACCTCCATGTAGTTTTTTTTTTCAACCGTAAAATTGTTTTCATTTACGACACTGTATTAAAATTTAAAGTTTGAAAAAAAACTGTTATTGTTTAAAAATCAATGTTTATATTTATGATGAAAATTATTTAAATTCCCGATAATTGAACACGTACTGAGCTAAAATTTTATATATTTATTATGGGTCAAATGTCACTTAAATTTGTGAGTTGCTTTTAATTTTACACGCACATGCATCGATAGGTTCAAAGTCTACTCCGTTAAGATGATAAGTTGTAAGTAACATAGATCTAAATCAAAAATATACTTTTGATAATACAATTAAAACTTAACTCTGAATAAATTCATTCTTGTCAACTGCAATTTTTTTTAATCGACTCTCACACGCCATAGCGCCCTCACCCCCCCCTTCACACACTTATNTAAACGTCAATTTTTTTTCTTCCGTCCTTACCCCCCCATCTGCCCCCCCCCCCCCCTTCCACACCTTTTTCCCCCCCCCCCCCGTTCACATTGTGAACTGGACAAATACGTTCAAAGGGAGATAAATTATATTAACAAAACTGTGTTCTTGTCACTTCCCCCTGAGTGTGTCAATGAAATTTTATTTCCAATTTGATCTTTTAAAAAAATTACTTTTAATACAGGAAGTCAAGTCATACGTGGCAAAACTTTTTTTAAAAATATTTTAATTAAGCTAAACTTTGTTTGTTCTAATACAATGACATAGGTTTAAACAAAAATATGATCATACTGGTTTTAAAGAAGCCATGAGTAGGGAGAAATTACTATCCTCTTGTCATCCTAGAGTAAAACTATCCTATACTATGGCGGATTAAGAGGGGGGCTGAGCGGGCTAAAGCCAGGGGCCCCCAAACTTTTTAAATTTAAAATAAAAGTGTACAAATGTTTGCACGAACCCTTGAAAATATAAAAAAAAATTAAAAATATTAATTATATAACTGATCGCGAATCAGACCGGATACTACTGATAGAGTTAATAATCGATAAAAAGTGATTTAATTGGCTCACTTAGAGTACATAGTATGAAGTATAGTTTATATTTTTAAAAATTCTCGATTCCTATCAGTGGAAGATAAAAATTTTCTTTTCACACTCAATTTTAATATTTCACAAACACTTCAAAAAGTTATTTCTTCGTGTTCGTTTATTTTTTTTTTCATTATTAATATTTAGTTACAGTCCTATATTAGCTGTTAACAATCATTTTATTTTAAGGGACGCTGGCTGGATACGGCTAGGGCCCCCGTTTGATTGCAGCCCGGGGCCCCGTGCAGTCTTAATCCGCCCCTGATCCTATGTCGTAGTTAAAGTATCATGTATGATGTACCCAATTTTATCAACGGTTGCCATGTAGGGACATACTGCTGTAGCAGTGCTGCCAGCGCTAGGCTTTTCAACCTAGATCTGGTTTTTTTGACCTCGTCTAGGTTTTTTATTTTTAAAATGGCCAAAATCTAGGATTTTTAGTTTTTTTTTTTTTTTTTTTTTTTTTTTTTTGTATTTTTAAATAGTAAATGTACATTGTGAAAGTACCAAAATAATTAAATATGTGCAATTAAAATAATAAAATTTGATTTTTCAAAAATAAAAGTAAACATTAGGTGGCTTCAGTAATTTTAGCCGCTCTATGATGTTACATTGTTATATCTATGGCTCTATGACACTAAATTCGAGAAGTGGCGCCGTCTAAAAAAATTCTTGCACAAGATAAAACAATTATTTGAGTGAGCAAAAATATTCAATTTTATTAGACTTTAACAGCTCTAACATNCAGATAGACATAGTTATAAAAACCCTTTTCCTATTCCGTATGCATCAACAAACACATACAAATTCTCATTTTCTCCGTTTGGAATTCGGAATTGGAATGGGTGCCCTGATCAAATGAGGAAAAACAAAATTTAAAGTTAAAATAAAAATGCAAGAAAAGACTTTAAAAATGAATAAATGTAGGACTCAATTATCTTCTTTGTAAAAGGAGCGTCTGTAATATATAAAATAATAATGATTCGAGGAATGTTGATAAGATTGCCAATAAGATTCATAAGTAAGTTGACATAAGTAATGAAAAAAAAAAGCAGATGTATGTATATTTTACAAATAGTTATTTAGAACATACTAATAAACGCACTGGGGGGGGGGGTTACACTTTTGTGAGATGTTTGATAAGGCGGTGAGTGTGTTTAAGAACTGCGACATCACTTCAAAAACACGCAACTTTAAATGAAAGCTCACTTAAATATTCGATTCCAAACTATTTAATGACGTATTAAATGGCTTCACGCGCGTTGCGATATTAGAGCGCAGCCACACACTAAATACACACTTGAATGACAGTAAAATAAAATTATTTGAGACATTTAATGTTCAATTTCAATCAAGAAATAAAGCGTTTTTTTATATATGAGGCGGAGGGGGGGGAAGCTTTGTGACATCATTTGTGTCTATTTTTAGCATGTCTAGGTTTTTTTCTTTCGGATCTAGGCGGTTTTTTTTTTTTGGCGTGTTGTCTAGGTTTTTCCCAAAATTGTCGCTGGCAGCACTGTGCTGTAGTAACAAATACACATAAATAGGTCTAAAGATGGCAAAACAAATAACACATTCAATCCTTAAAGTCATATTAAATTATGTGAATATGCAACGGTTTCTATTTAAGACATTAGTTTCTCACACATTAGCTGACTGTGTGCTTCAGATTAAAGCGGGACATGTAGATACTACAGGTCTTACGGGGACATTTGCTTTCAGTTTCTAAGTGGATCGCACTGTTTTACGGTACCGGCAAGAAACCTATTATACAGTTGTTTAAATATTGATGTAACTGATTGTGTTCACAAATAAAGATCAAATCGTCTTCGTAAAATTCTGCAGTGACCTTCTATGATATACGTCGTCTGCTTGATTAACCTATATGTCCGTTGAGTCAGGAATTCATTGCCTTTGAAACTCAACTCGGCCTTAAGCACCGGTTGTGCTCTCTGATTGTGGGAGCACTTTATGTAGAGTCTGATGTTGAAATGTGACCCCGTTATTAGCAATCCTCTTTAGTGCTTGTGTCAGACAAGCTCAGCCCCTCTTCCCCCCCACCCCAACTTGCTCTATTAACACAGTTCTTTAATCTAAAATCCTGCTACTTCCCCTTGTCCCCACAGTGTATGTAAATCAGGTCTAAAAGCCCCAATCAACTGTGGCACAAAATATCGACCTGTTAGCCACATCCCTTGCAGATGGCGCTTTATTTTGAAACTGCGCGTGTTAACACGCCTCGATTAAACATGGTTAAAACATCCCGTCTGCTTTTTTGAGTTTCGAATATTTTTAGGACAGGAAATTGCTCGTAACCTTGTAGTGGAGCAAATTTAAATCTTCAACGGAAGAAACGGAAAAAAAAATTAAATATTTTTCTCTTATTTGCTACAAAACAGAATAAATTAGTCCGCTCCATTTCCTACTGCTAACATGTTGCACCAGGCATGGGTTACAATGTTTCGCCCGCTATTACCTCCAACAAACTGGTCTACCGTTGTGTCGAATCTCACACCCGGGGTGATGAGGTGCGAACAATAATCCTTTTGTTGCAAGGGGAATCACTCGACAAATGCAAACTGCTGAAGAGTTATCGATTGATCGTTGCCTACCACACGTGATTTAATGACTGGTCGATGGGACATCACCGGGAACAAACAGGGGAACTAACAAGAGGTGTGTGTTACAGGAGGACCGTTTCTTTGGACGGCTCTCAATAAAATGTCAATTGTGGAAACATGTTATGGAAGTAAGAAAGATTATTTCAATATTCTTAAATGCATCAATGCAAGAAACTTAGTGCTGTAAATCGAATTTTAAAATAAAAAAAATTAAATACGCGCTTTGTAGTAAGGGTAAAGTAAAGTAAGGTTAAAGAAAAATAAGGGTAAAGTAAAGAAAGGCAGAGTGTACACACAGTTCTCGCGACGTAAGGGTAATAGAAGTTGTGTGACCCGGCATTTGTAACGAAATTTTTATTTGAATGAGTGCAGCCGATCAAACGTAAAGAAGAAGGGAAAGTATGGTTTGGACGACAGTAGATAAGGATTAGAAATAGCAAGAAACTTAAGTTATATTTCATTCACAGTCAACTCAGGACAATTCAATTCAACTGTTAAAAAACTGCTGTCTCAAAAGCCATCTATGTTTTAAATTATCCTTTTATTTTATATTTAAAAACACTTTATGAATCAAATGTTGTTGTTTTTTCTTTTTTTTATGTAATGTCCCTACGTCTAAGGATGTGCCCCAAACCCCATCATCCCCGTTGTCATCGCATTCGTTGGTCAGAGACACCCGGTAGTGGTCCAACATGCGCTTCCTTAGAATTGTACTTGAGATGCCATCATAACAACAACTGTATTTCTAGTATTAATATAAACCCCACCTAAAGCAGCTCCAAAGCTTTCACCAAAAAACTCAATCTACTGGATCAAACTAATTGTATGCACCTGTAAATATGATGGTTAACATATTGTCATTTATGTAGTTAGTATGATATGAATGTTTATTCAATTAATATATGTACTGTTATCTCCATGTAATAACGCCGTGAGCCCGGCTCCTAGCTGGGATACAGCGCTATATAAATTATCATTTTATTATTACTATTATTATTAACATGAGTGGGACTACGTGGTGGTCGAGAGGTAGCGCTCTCGACTGTCATACTGATGGTCACGAGTTCGAATCCACACGAAGGTGAGGATTTGTTTTCGGGGAGTCCCCGAGTCACCCAGCTCCGAATGGGTACCCAACTAGACAATAGCTAGGCGGCTGGGGTAATGCGTGGAACCCCTATAGCCGTGGCCTGTGACCGCTGCATCACTTGCCAACAGATCATCTCTCATTGGCTGTGGACGCAATTATCTTCTGCATAGAAGGAGCGTCTGTATATCTAAGATAAGTAAACGATAAGGAGTATAGACTCGTCGTTCAATAAACTTTGCCCTTTGTTAATTTATACAATGAAAAGATTAAAACTCACAATGGCTCATAATGTTCTGTTCGGATACCAGTAGGCGTCGGTTTTTTTTTTTTCGATATCATTTCTAATCCTAGCAGTTTCCAATGACGTCATTCCTTCATTGAACTGCCCGGTCAGTGACGTATAATTCAGAAAAGTCAAATCGGCAACGATATGACCCGTCCCTTCACGAAAAATGACCCCTATGACGTCAGCAGTCCACTACTGTGGTGGTTATTCAAACGTGAGAGAAGGGACACCTCGTTCACCGCGCGTGTTTCAGCAGTTTCTGAGGCAAGTAGGACATGAAACGAAACCGTTCTACCGCACACTTACTCCACACAAGAAGGGGGATGACAGATAGAGTAAATCTTGTGATGTGAGACTAACTGTGAACGTAGAAGGCAAATCAGGATATCCATAGAATGTGCAATAAACCAGCCAGCTTATTTTTGCTTTCCAACACCGTAATAATCTACGGGGGATGAGGGGCGGGGCGGTCGATACAAAATTTTTTCCAATCATGCAAAAGTGGAGACCCTGGGGTCAATAAGTTATTCAAAGAATGTCTTGGGGCTTATCGGCTATGTGAAGTTCTGACCAGCATGAAAAGGTTCGTCCAGATACACACCAGCACTCTTGGAGAACAATGCAGAGAACATGACGCCCTAGACGGCGCTAGTATCGCCTTGGCTGTTCCAACACTGACACCCGCCGTTTTCGTGCATTTTAGATGGACGAGTCCACTTCCAAACAAGGGGGAGGGTGGTTAGTTAAGTTAAATGACTAGAGTTGTAAACAAAGGATCAAAGAACTAAGTGTTATTTTTATACATAACACTCTTTTCTATCTTCGGATCGATATGCAATAACCCCCTCTGTTTCAGAGATAGACACGGAATCGGATTGGGAATTACGAGAGTGGATTTCTCCATTTCTTTTCTATGAATGTTAAACTTACATCTAAAAGTGTTTAGGGCGCTCTCTTCGTATTTGGTCAAATGTTTGTTTTCACGAAGTAATTATTGATTATTTAGACATTTGCCTTGAATTGAACTTAGATTTTTCTTGCCTTGGATTTATTTCCTCAGAAATTAGGATTAGTTTGTTAATAGCAATGGATTGTTATATTTATAACCTTGGATTGGTTTGTGCATAACAGTGGATTGAATTGTTCATAACAATGGATTTGTTTTTTATAACTATGTATTGGTTTGTTCATAACCTTGAATTACTTTGTTCATAGCTTTGGATTCATTTGTTCCTAATGACGGATTTGCTTGTTAATACATTTTATAGCCGTTGATTAAACATTTCTTGGAAGACGAATCAATGCGTTGAAAAATTTGAATGATTGAATTTAACATCGCTTGTTAATGCAACATTTTTTTAAGTAATCGCAACAAATTTTAAATCACTTTAAGAGAAAAAAAATCTTAAATAAAAATCTTTGTTTGTCTTACCGTTACAGATAAAGGTGTTTAGTTTTATACGACCAGCAAAGCTCGTCCAAGGACGTTCCACCGTCGTTTCGGTGGCATGTTGTCTAGGAGTAACAGTAGTGATTAGCAGGAGTGGTACACTTTACAGTACTGAATGACGACAAAAATACTACACCAAAAATAACTCGTTTTGAACGTCTGCGTAAATTTGTTCTATATGTAAAATGATATTTAATTTTTCCCCGCTAGTGATTGACTGTAGGAGTCTGTAGGACCGCCTCAGACAACTGCTTTTTATTATATAGGAAGTGATTAGGGAAACTGTTTAACTTCATTCACTATTTGATTAGAAAATCACCATAAATATTCTGCTGATCAGTTCTAATTTAACAATGAACGCCAGTGATTGGTTAATTTTAAAGTAGGCCATAACAGCGATAGTTATAACGACATATAATTCTCAGACCTCCGATGTTCCTAAAGAGCTTGTTATGGCCTGTACCAAGTGCCAAGGGGACTTTTAAAACCATCATTATGGCGTCTTTATGGACGGGTAAAAAAAACTTATTTCCTCTTTATATGGGCCGTCTATTACGTACGTCACGCTCCAGAGGCGGGAGGGGTGTAAGAAAGTGTGACAGTTTGTGACAGGGGGAGGGGGTGTCCGGTCATGTGTGACGTCACGGTGTTTTATGTTAAATTTTAATTATTTTGTTAATAAAAAATAATATTTTTTCTACGAAAGCGAGACGTACATTAGGGTTGGGGGAGGGGGGTACGAGATTTGTGACAGTTTGTGACAGGGGAGGGGGAGTTTAAAATTGTCAAAAATAGCGTGACGTACTTTATGGACGGCCCCATAATGCATTTAAAGCTCACTGTGCTAATGGTAATACATTTTAAACGATAAATAATTATAATTCAATGACAAATTAGAAAAATTATTTCATCCAAAAATTGGTACAGGGTGTAAAATATGCAAGGAATATCTTGAAAGTTATAAGTAAATGTAAATCATCAGGTAGGCCCACACTTTTTGATGAGTAAACAACACACAAAAATAAGAAGCAAAATTTTTTTTCTATCCATAGAAACAACTTGTTTCCAAAATGTATGCAGCCGGAGATAATCTTATGATTAGATAGATGGCTCTTGATAGATGGCGCTTTCTTAAGTCTTATGGACTAATCTTATGATAAGATAGATGGCGCTTTCTTAAGTCTTATGGACTAATCTTATTATAAGATAGGTGGCGCTTTCTTAAGTCTTATGGACTCATCATCATCATCTGTCCTTTTGGTTCCTTGTGGAACATAGGGCCTCTGTCAAAGCTCGCCACTGTGCACGGTCCCTTGCCAGTCGTTTCAATTCTTCCCAGTTCTTTCCAGTTCTTCCAGCCTCATCTAACATGCTCCGTCTCCATGTACGCTTGGGTCTTCCTCGCTGGCGTTTGCCCTGGGGGTTCCAATCTAAGGCCTGCCTCACCCTGCTGTTATCTTTCCGAAGGGTGTGTCCAATCCATCTCCATTTCCTTTCCATGATTTGTTGTTCTACTGTCCTTTGTCCACACCTCTCCCACAGTTTGGAGTTTTCGACCTTGTCGTACCATTTTATCTATACTAATTAAAGGGAAAGCCCTCACTGACTGACTGACTGACTCACTCACTCATTCATCACTAATTCTCCAACTTCCCGTGTAGGTAGAAGCATGAAACTTTGGGAAGTTGTTGGTTACCCTCTCACGACGAAAAGTGGCGAAAAAGATTTTTTTTTAAATCTCGCTCATGTGGGACCGGGGGCCCAAAAACATTTTTTTCCTTATTTGGGCTCTATAAAAATTGAAAATCACCAATTTTCCTATTTCCCGTGTAGGTAGAAGCATGAAACTTTGGAAATTTGTTAAGTACATGCTCCCGACCAAAATTGGCAAAATAATGTTAAAATTCCCTTTCATGTGGGACCGGGGGCCCAAATATAGTTTTTATTATATTAAAAACCGACTTATCACTAACTCTCTAAATTCCCGTGTAGGTAGAAGCATGAAACTTTCGGAAGTTGTTGGGTACCCTCTCACTACAAAAATTGGCGAAAAAGAATTTTAAAAATCTCGCTCGTGTCCGGCCGGGGGCCCAAAAACAATTATTTCCTTATATGGGCTCTATAAAAATAACCAATTTTCCTATTTCCCGTGTAGGTAGAAGCATAAAACTTTGTAAATTTGTTAAGTACATGCTCCAAATTATAAAATTATAATTGGAAAAAAAATAGTTAAATTTCCAACTTATTGGGGCCGGGACCCCAAAAATGTTTTTTTTTCCCTAATATGAGCTATATAAAAATTGAAAATCACTAATTCTCCTATTTGCCGTATAGGTAGAAGCATGAAACTTTGTTTAATTTTTTGAGTACACGCTGCCGACAAATATTGGCAAAAAAGAATGTTAAAATTCCCTCTCATGAGGGACCGGGGGCCCTAATATAGTTTTTAGCGCATTTTCGAGATGTCGAAATCGCTATTGCCCCCGTTTTGTCCGTCTGTCTGTCATCACCATGATCACAGGATCCATAAGTCCTAGACCCATGATGTATATATGTTTTTTGTATGTCCTGACCTGCCATTGGTGCATCAACACTCAGTTACTCGATCCGTTAAAAAACCCCGTTAAAACTACCAAAAAACTTTGCGAATCGAGAGTTAACACTGGCACAAGGAACGGTCGCCATTGCCGGAAGTCGAATACATAGTTTTTCAAGCATTCAAGAGTGGTGTGAAATCGTGCAAAAGAATTAATTAGTGTTTTTTTTAGTTGACGTCATTAAAATATGTGTAAAAGTTTATTTTTAAATGTAAAGAAATGACTTTTAAAAAAAATGTCAGGTATATTCATTACACAAGAAAATTCATAAAAATATGTCTAAAATCTAAACACAATTACTGATAACTACATAATGCTGATACCTGACATAAATACTGATACATAATACGAAAATGCGCTAACACGTCCTGAGTTCCAAAAGGGACCAGGCTTAACATGATTTTTTTATATTAAAAACCGACTCGTCACTAGATCTCCAATTTTCCGTTTAGGTAGTAGCATGAAACTTTGGGAAATTGTTAGGTACCCTCTCACGACGAAAGTCGGTGTAAAAGAATTTTTAAATACACACTCATGGGGGCCGGGGCCCCAAAAAAGTAATTTTTTCTTATATGAGATTTATAAAAATTCAAAATCTATAATTCACTTATTGCCCGTGTAGGTAAACACATAAAACGTTGGGGGAGTTGCTAAATTCACATTCGCGATGGTAGCAGGTTGAAAATAGTTCAAATATCCTTTACTGGGGACCGGGGGACCAAATGTAGTTTTTTCCAAATATATACTATATAAAAACTGAAAATCACTAATTTGTCAATTTCCCGTGTAGGTAGAAGCATGAAACTTTGGGAAATTGTTGAGTACAATTTCCCGACAAAAATTGTCAAAAAAAATGTTAAAATTCCCACTCATGGGGGACCGGGGGCCCAAATATAGTTTTTCTTATATTATAAACCGACTCATCACAAATTCTCCAATTTTTAATGTAGGTAGGAGCATGAAACTTTATGAAATTGTTAATTACCCTCTCACGACGAAAGTCGGTGTAAAAGAATTTTGAAATACACACTTATGGGGGCCCGGGGACCCAAAATGTTTTTTTTCTCATATGAGATTTATAAAAATTTAAAATCTTATTTCCTGTGTAGGTCGACACTAATTCTCCAAGTTTCCGTGTAGGTAGAAACTTTAAACTTTTGGAAGTTGTTGAGTACCCCCTCCCCCCGCGATGGTAAGAGGCAAAAAATATTAAATCACCTCTCACTATGGGGATGATTGCCGAAATATAGTTTTTTTTCCCAATATGAGTTATCTAAAAGAGACGCATCTTTAAATCTCCAAGTTCTTGTGTACGGAGGAGCCTGAACGGTTGAAGTTAATATATTTAGTATATCCATCTTGATTAAATTTAAAATCATTAGGTGTTTTGAATTGGTGTTACGCGGGTTCTCAACGCTAACTGAAATCCTAATTTCCGCAGCAAAGCGCGGGTAAATTGCTAGTTTTCAGAATATTTCTAAGGCATCTGTTAACAAAGATTTGGAGTCTATCAGAAATCAGAAGCAAATT
This sequence comes from Radix auricularia, assembly GCA_002072015.1. Lineage (NCBI taxonomy): Eukaryota > Metazoa > Mollusca > Gastropoda > Lymnaeidae > Radix > Radix auricularia. The sequence goes on from MUZC01001615.1 coordinate 92,899, forward strand.
TTTTTTTTTCTATCCATGGAAACAACTTGTTTCCAACATGTATGCAGCCGGAGATAATCTTATGATTAGATAGATGGCGCTTGATAGATGGCGCTTTCTTAAGTCTTATGGACTCATCTTATTATAAGATAGGTGGCGCTTTCTTAAGTCTTATGGACTCATCTTATTATAAG
>MUZC01001615.1:93257-106447 GCA_002072015.1 Radix auricularia
GATAGATGGCGCTTTCTTAAGTCTTATGGACTAATCTTATTATAAGATAGATGGCGCTTTCTTAAGTCTTATGGACTAATCTTATTATAAGATAGATGGCGCTTTCTTAAGTCTTATGGACTAATCTTATTATAAGATAGATGGCGCTTTCTTAAGTCTTATGGACTAATCTCATGATAAGATAGATGGCGCTTTCTCAAGTCTTATGGACTAATCTTATGATAACATAGATGGCGCTTTCTTGTGTCTTATGCAATGTTTCTGCTCTCCCGCTATGACGTACCTTATTGATAATACCAACATCCAATGAAAAAATTGTGACTCGCCCCAACGACAGGTTTGATGATGCAGACACCTCATGACACTTTCAGCTTTAATGTATTGAATTTTAGAGCTCGAGGTGATTGTCTTGGGGTTTTGATACCCACCCAAATATTGCTGTTAAAATTGTTGCTTTTATCGTGTTCGCTTTAAAAAAAGGAGGTTAAATATTCTACATGGAAGCATTATTTTAAAAGTATTATTTTCCTAACCGAAATTTATATTTGAGATTATTATTTTAAAAAATTTCGCTTTTAACTCAATTTTTCTAAAATTAAAAAAGGCATTATAGTTTAAGCTCCATCGAGAATTTATTTAAGTTTCATAGATTCAAGTTAACTTCCATCTGTGACTTAAGTTATTGCTAGTTCTCCGCTATATCATTTTCTTTTAACTAGAGACAACGGCAGCCAAGTTTTAAAACAAAAATCTGACTCCTGTCCATAAACAATTTTTTTTGGACATGAAACGTGGAGGTTAGTTGTTTATTTTTTTATAATTATTTTTTAACGACGCCACATACTCGAGCCTTGAGCGTCCATCTCTCACACAATCTGGGGCCGAAGTTCCCGGACTTCGTGGCTTCCGTGCACCGAGTGAACTAGGTGTTCGAGTTTGTCGCGGGGAATTACTCTACTCAATGAAATCACATCTTAGAGATCTCCCCCGAAGCAAAAGATCACATCAACTCCGTGATAGAATCCGCCCAACATTTCATAATCTGTTTTTCTTAATGTATCGATGCCTCATCGATCTGTCGTTAAAGTGTGGACGATGCGCATTAGCAGCGGTTTTATCATTCCATGACAAGGGCTGCTGTGTACGAAGCATCGTTTTCAATCTGGCTTGATATGATGTTTATTGAAGTAGCAACTGTTTTTCGGAAGTAGTGGGTTTCATGAAAACATTACTTAACCGTAACGCAGAGGAGTTAGTCGCGTCCATTGTTGACGTCATCGACGGTTCCAATGTAAGCGTAGATTTATACTTATCGACGGAAATAGCCGACCGCCTAATCAATAAAAGGGCAATTTGCTAGTAGTGAAGGGAGCTTACAAATCGTTACCGGATAACACTCTGTGCTAAGTTATCTATCCTTAATGCTTCATGGTGACTTCAAGTTGGTTGTATCATTGTGTGTCCGAAAGTTGATCGTATTCTCACCCTATGTCCTTGGCTTTCTTCACTATGTGGCAGTGATTTCATTTATTTGTGCCTCTTGGGTAGATTAAATTTGATCAAAAATGGGAGTTTTCAAGAAAATTTTAAGATAAAATCAATATCGATTTTTTTCAATTATGTGCAAAAATAGTTTTGTCAATGTACAAGTTCTTGCGATATCAAACAGTTTAACTTGCAAGATTTTTCAATAAAATTTAAATAACTTTGATCAATTTTTCGATCATTCTTAGAAATATTTTGTGTACAAACAGTACTTACCAAAATGTGTTATGTCAAGTACTATTTCTATGAACGTCTGATTCCTGACCACTAAGAATAACTTCACCAAGATTTTAACCTCATTACTGAGAACTTTGTTGGAGGCCGCGTGAAAAGCTTAATGAATGTGTTTCATAGTTTGCTCTGTGCTTGAAAAAAGTGTTTGAACCGAGATACAACATCAGTGTCTTTCATTTTAACTAACGACAACGAATAATCATTCTGAGCAAGTCTGCAACTAAGAGAAAAAATATAAAGGAACACGGAACTTAACTTAATGATTATATATCACCTTTTTGTTTTGGTGTTAAATCAAGCTGACGAAACATGAACCAATGTTCCATTTAAGCTTTAAGCAGCTATCAAACCGACGTGGCGCAGTAGTTTAGAAGGACCGCGCAGCAATCTTTGTAAAATATTTCACAAAAACTGGATTCTCTGCAAGTCTGAACGAGAGCTGTTTTAAAAAAAAAATATATTTTGCACATGGACCAAAGAACATTAGATGGAGCACTGACATGAACCAATTTATTTAAAACCTGGATTCAACAGAAACCTAAGGACTTACTGAGTTACAAGTTCCGCCGCTGGCATGTAAAATGTCTGATTATAAAGGCCAACAACGATTGTGATGAATAAATCCCAAACTATCTGCACTTGACGGTTGAAAATAGCATTTTACAGCTAAATTTTTACATCATTTGTTATCCTCATGAGTGTTTAGGATTAACGACTTAGCATTTTATTCAATTACTCGTCATTACAAAATTGTGTTAACATCGGCTGTTCTGGCAACATCTTTTTTAAATACTCTGGCTATAATGACAGTGTAACATGTGATATTCTATCATTTTAAAAAATATATTCCTGCGTACACGAAAATCATTTTAAGTCAACTTGGAATTAATCAAATGCTCGTGTCCCTTCAAGTGCCTTCACAAACAATCTAAACGATCCAAATTATTTAAATTATTTTTTAAAAATCACAATTTTTTTTATAGCCCTCGTCAAACATTTTGGTAATGTGGTATAAATAAACATAACCACAACAATACTAAAATATTTTGACAATGACGTCATTCAAATACTGTAAACACTAGAGCCTTATGAAATTAACATCACGGAGTTCTTTGTGGAGTTAAAAGTTTTGAATATTTGCTTTTTTTCTGGATATAATTATGATTAAATACGATGATGAAATTTTTGTTTTTGTTCTAAGATTTCAAATATTTTTTGTGAATATCTTTTACATTCTATTATTGAGAAATAAGCTGCGAAAAACATAACAAAATTTAATTCATTTCATTCATAAACACATTCAGAATTTTAATACTCGTGAGCTATGAATTAAAAAACAATTCAAACTAATCCAACCTGCTTGTCATCGTATTACCATCTAACCATTTTTAATGTTCAATGAGCCCGTGGTGACTATCTCCTCTCCAACGTTACCCACTAACAACGCAAGATGTTATAGATGGGGTCTAGCTTACCGCGCCTGTCAACGCGTTCATTGTTTTACGTAAACTTTCATCACTATGGGCATGTTCTTCTTGCCACAAGCTACGGGAAAAGTGTTATTATCACTAAACAGATGGCTTGGAGGATTTTACTTTCATTTTTGCCACTCAATCGCGTTGTATTACGTCATTGGAATCATTTCCTCACGCTGGGCGAATGCTCCATCTGATGTTATGGCGTCCATACATTGACAAGGGTGTATTTTATTAGGGCGGCTGCGCATGGAATCTACCGCCAAGTTGTTGGTATTGTCTGTGGGAGGAATATTTTATCATGCAACTTCTGTTCGTGTTGAGCTACTCCAAGACTTAAGCACAAAGTGATGAATATGTAAACATAGTAGTTGTTAGGAAAATCGATGAAAATATATTCGTATTATTGGCGGTTTAGTAACTCATTAGGTTTCTAAAGGATTTTCACATTGACATCTAGAGGAAAACATTGGAAATGTTCATTTTAAAATAATGTTTTCACATTTTTAGTGAGATCACGGTGTGTTGATTATGTGATGGGTTAACTGAATAACTTTAGGTAACCCCATATTTTAATGGTGCCGTGATAGAGAAACTGGATTTTCTTAGCTTGTGCTGTTCATGGAATTTCCCAAAACGATGTTGTTGAAGCCATGCTTAACGTCTCACCATGTTTCGCATCGGCTCGTTCAGTGAGCCCGAGGATTATATTGACGATAGTTACAACGAGTCGGAGGAGAACAATATTCTGTACTACAACTCGTTTCTCAACGGACCGTATTTTGAAAATGGGCTTCAATTTCTCATGGGCCGGACGTTTGCCAAGGTGATCCCCTTTAATCCGTTTGGTCCACTTTAATGACAGATTTTAAAAAAAGAAGAAACCAGCTGAAAATTCATGATTAATTTGGGCAGATGGCAGTTACGCCTATTAATTCTTAGATTTTAAATTTGATTTTATTTAATTAAAATATTTTAATAAATCGTCTACATTTCTGGCTGACAAAAAACGACTAGTGCCTCCTTTAGTGTATCTAAATTTTCATAGAAATTATAAAGAATGATTCTGTAAACTCTGACACAATTTAGCAACGTTTCTTTAAATTATAATGTAGCGCCTTGTTTTATTTTATTTTTACTTAAATATTCTTTTGTTGGCTGAATTCTTTTTCAACAAATAGAAGTCAATGAGTGGCAACACATTTTGATTGAACGTTGTCTCCTCTATTCATGAGAAGAACCAACATCAATAAGTCAATCAGTGCCAACACATTGTGATTGAACGTTGTCTCCTCTATTCATGAGAAGAACCAACATCAATAAGTCAATCAGTGCCAACACATTTTGATTGAACGTTGTCTCCTCTATTCATGAGAAGAACCAACATCAATCCTTTCATAAGAATATTGTGCAATAATTGTGATCACAATTTTATACAAGATTCAGCTTCCCTATTTGAATTAGAATTGATACTTTACATGATTATAGTTGTTTATAAATACATTTTATTGCATTCTTGCCGTTATAGATAGTTGCTCTCTTTTTACGATCAAATTAGACACTTTGTAGTGTTAACAATAATATATTGAATATGTTGGAGTTTGATGTTTGTTTGTTGTTGTGGGTGGTGTTTGGCGTGGAGAGGGGCGAGTATTAAATTTTTTTGTTGACTTAAAGCGCAGCTTTTGGTCATTTAAGATGTTATCCCACATAATTAGTTTTATGTATCGTCATGTTTTCTTATATCAGAACCGGTTCTTTCATTGTTTCCCAAAGTGAAAATTTGTTGTTATTTTCTTTTCCTTGCACTGTATCTTCCTTATTGAATAATTTTTAATTTGCTAATTATACTCTAGTTGCATTATTTATGTTAGTATTTTTGGCTAACATCTCATTATTCCGGGTGTTTATGAGCTGTAGGATGGTTTAGTAACGATCGACAAGGAAGACATGTATGCTAAACTTTGGTGTAGTTAATCAAAATGTCTATCACTTTCTTTCTTTCACTTTTTTAAAAAATAAAAGACATCTCCGAACATCTTCTTGGTTATCCAGGTGGCCCACATTAGGGTGGAAAGTCCCAGAAAGACCTTTTGTCACCCCCCAACACACACACACTTTTAGGAAAGTTGTCTAGGTGCTTAGAGAGTATACCAAGAGACGTATGCGACTCTTAAGCTCAAGGTTTCTTGTGACTTTTAAATGTCTTATATATTGTACCTTTTCAAAACAAAAAGTGAATATTAAAAAGGGCCAGAATTAACATGAAAAACATGAAGGCTAGGATTTGTTCCCGGGGCCTGAGGAGTCCCCGAGTCACCCAGCTCCGAATGCGTACCTAACTAGACAATAGTTGCGGCTGGGGTAATGCGTGGAACCCCTATAGCCGTGGCCTGTGACCGCTGCATCACTTGCCAACAGATCATCTCTCATGGTCTGTGGACGCAATTATCTTCTGCATAGAAGGAGCGTCTGTATATCTAAGATAAGATTGAATTATCTAAATGCAATTCTGTTTGGTTTTTTTTTCTACCTTTAATAAATATATCTTTGGAAACAAAATTAATTATTATTAAAAACAATTATCAATTATAATCTTTTTTTTTTCATGTAAGTTAATTTTAAATAATCCTTATTTACTTATACTTTTTTAAAATTTAAAATAAATTTATTTCTTAAATATTATGTATTTCCATTACTTTATTATGGAATATCAAGTTGTTTTCGTCCCATAACAAATAACTTATTCCCTTTTGTTTTCCTACCCCACCCCCTCCAAACAGCTTACGGACGAGGAGCGCGTGTTTCTCAATGCCGCTTACCTTGGCGATGTGGGCATCGTGCGCCAGTCACTGGAAGATTCTGTGGAAAGCTCGCTGAATGTCAACTGCGTGGACTACATGGGGAGAAACGCCCTGCACCTGGCCATCGACTCGGAGAAGCTGGACGTCATCGAGATCCTCCTGGACAACCTCAGCTTCAACTGCATCGAGGAGGCCCTGCTCCACGCCATATCCAAGGGCGCCACGAAGATCGTGAAGCTGATCATAGAGCACCCCAACTTCATGGCCGGGGAGGACAAGCTGAAGCGGATGGGGGGTGGCGACGCGTTCTTCCGGTTAGAGGAGAAGAGTCAGTTCCCTCCGGACATCACGCCGCTGATTCTTGCCGCCCACTACAACAACCATGAGATTATACAAATGTTCCTGTCCAGGAACCACACCATCGAAAAGCCCCACCCCATTTCTTGTAAGTGCCAGGACTGTGTGACCAAACAAAACTATGACTCGTTAAAGAGGTCGCGGTCACGTTTGAACGCTTACCGGGCACTGGCGAGTCCCGCATACATGGCACTCTCCAGTCCGGACCCAATTATGACGACATTTGAACTCAGGCAGGAAATGATGAAATTAGCGGAAGTAGAGAAAGAATTTAAGGTGAGGACTCATAATTATTAATATGTGTAAATATCAAACTTTTCAACTTAGATCATCACAATATTTAGCCATCACATAAGCGCTTTTTTCTGTTTACTGTTTTAGCTCCTAGTATTCTTGTTTAAAACCATTTTAAATTGTTTCAATACGTTATCTAAATTTCAATAAACGAAATAAAAATTATTAGACTCAGTTCTAAGCACATAGATCATTTCACTCCCCGTAGTTTTTTTTTTCATATCCCATTTTTGAAACATGTTCATTCCTGTTTCTAAACATTCCCTGTCATAAATTATTTCGTATACACTTTAACAATTCAAATATTTCACCCCTCGATCCTTTTAAACTCATTTGGCTGTATCCCATTTCATATTTCATTTTGTGATCCTATTACATAATTTATTATTTCAAATCCCGTTATATGACTCAATCTGTCAAACACTATGTAATAGCCCATTATTTACTATCTCACTTTGTAATGACTTAACCCATATCATTTTATCAAGCTTTCATCCCCTCTTATTCTTCTCCCAACCATCAAACACCAAATGCATCTTGAATGTTTTTAACATCAATTTAACATTAGCAAAAACCAAAGGAAGAGACGGTTCCAAGCTTTCCCAATGTCATTTATGAAAGGTACATACAGTTTGAAGATTTCCCAATGTCATTTATGAAAGGTACATACAGTTTGAAGCTTTCTATCGGGACACAGTAGTTTTTGCCAATAGTTCTCTGTGGTCAGCATCTTTAATGATCGTAATGATACTGTGGTCCTATACTGAACTGCTTTTCTTATTGCTGCCTTCTTTTGGAATATCCCTAATTCAGTGGCTTAGCTAGGAATTTGTAGTGGTATGGGGGCCCGGGAGGTTTAACCTCTTTGGGGACCCCTCATACATGACGTGGGAGTAATATTTAATGTAAAAAAAAATTCAGACACTAATTTTGGAGCCCCCTCAAGTGAGGGCCCGGTGGGACTTTCAAATTTGTAATCCCCTTCCCTACCCTAGCTAAGCCACTGCCCTATTTGATTTCCATATCAACCAAGTCACACGTTTTAGAAAACCAAGTGGAAAGGTGTGGGCAAGGACTTAGCCATGTTTTTCGTCTCATTAAGAAGAAAACTATCAGAGTAATTTTTTCAACACCAAGGTTGATGTCCAAGACAATTTGCTGGAGTCTTTGTGAGATGGTTACTGGCGGTAGTAGTTGTTAATGTAATCGCTGTTCGAAACGGTCGATTCTGTGGCTTAATGTCGCATTTCACTTTCAGATAATCGATTCTTCTTATTAATAGCTGTCGGCAAAATGAGTCTGGAACACATCATGCTTGTTAAATTAACACCAGCTTGATTACCAAGTAACTGTGGTCATCGAAATTGGTAGCTAGCACGTGGACTGCTGGATAGAAGTTGTTGTTGTTGTTGATGAGGATGTTGCTGTTTTGTTGCTGTACTGATGCTGTTCTTTTCGAGGATACAATACAATACTGGTGTAAAAAAAATTAAATGTGCTATGTTTTGTTTGGATGAATTTATTATTATTTGTTGATACAATTGTAATGTCACTTTCATTAAAATTGAGAGTTTGTGAACAAGTTTTAATACAGGTGACTGTTTCAACAAGTCTTATATGATCTGAGGAAAAATGGCACATGAATTTATCAAAGACTTAATTGACCATGACAATCAAATGGTCATCTGAATAATTGATAATTTATCAGTCTTCCATTTCCCATCTTATCTGTGTTATGTTTTTCTACTTTAATGCCATTACTATACCTAATCATTTACATTAGTTCATAATTCTAATGACATGGTTTGCGCCATTGGGATTTCCCATAAAGTGGGAAATTTAGCTTCAATGTCTCTAGTCGTAACTTGAGGCATTAAACTCTTTGAAACTTCTCTAAGTAGGTTCTCTGTCTAATTTCAAGAAAGAGGAGATCGGGTAAAGAGATTTAAGGAAATTTAAAATTAATTTTTTTACAAAACTATTCTCCGTAAAAAAATATCTTGGAAATATTAGGCTAATGGGGAAGTGAAATGTTAAAACAGGTAGTGTAGATATTGCACAGTATTAAATGTAGCATCCCCTCAGCCATTCTGGCAAGTGATCCGAATTTTTGTAACACGTCTGAAATCTCATGTTGTAAAGCCGGTGTCTCAATCACGAATGAAGAACATGCCAGGAGGTAATCCAATTTTTTCACTCCCAGATTGCCCAGCTGACGAAGAAAATCGTTCAAAAGTAATTTCGTAGCATTTTGGCAAAACGTGCCAGTGTGGAGTAATGTCGAGTTTCTGACGGGGAGAGACAATGATGGCGACTTTTCTTGTTGACCAATTTGTTATTTAGCTTACATCGATTTTCTCCCCCTTTTTTTTTCGCCTACATAGCGACGGGGATGGCCAGCTAGTTTATGCTATATAATAGTGTTTTTTTATGTCGAATTTTACGGGTGGCGATAATTTATTATGGAGCGCTAACGGAATACAGTGTTAAAAAAAGATCTCGAGATTAAATGGCCAGTTTAAGAAGCAACGGTGAAAAAAAAAAACCACCGAGCAAGAGTTTAAATTAGGTTTTACTCTCTTTCGTTTGTATATTTGATTTGCCCGTAGGCCATATCTGTAATGATAAATCTTTTAAATTAATTCTTTTAAAGATCGGAAGAGAAACAAAACACTGTTTTTCCTGCCTCCCCTCCCCACCTTCCTAAAAACTTGAAACTTCTTAGAGCTTAAACATATTGTAGACTTTTACCTCTAATAATTTGTTACATATCTATTCCATGACTTTTACCTCTAATAATTTGTTACAAGTCTATTCAATGACTTTTACGACACAATTGGCAACTATCTGAAGTTATTTACCCTTTTTTATAGTCTTTTAGTTAGGCTAAAGATATTAGAATTATATAATGACATAATTCATGATGTTTATTGGTTATTTTTTATTCTTACTGTATCAGCTGAAAGCAACTGATCTGAAAAATTTCAGCTCAATCGGACAACAGACAAAGAGTGAATAATTTAATACAACATGTACATAGATAAAAACCGAGCCAGTTGAAAAAAAACGTTGTGTTTAAAGGCATTGTTCTTTATTTTTAATGTGCACGCCAGCTGAATCAATCAATGTTGACCTGTACTTAATGGGGTTTTGTTACACTTACACTTACTATATTTTAGCTGAATGAATATTTTTTTTAATTTTAAAATTTGTTATTGATTTAAATGTAACAAATAATCAATTATAGAATGCTACATGATTTTATAAAAACAGTTTTCATAAGCATTGATATAAAATTATTTTTAATAGATGATACTCCCCCCCCTAGACTTTAACCTGTTATTGGCCAAATTTCCAAATGAATTTCTTTTCATGCAAGTACCCCCATCCACCCAAGCCCCCCCCCCTGCGAGTCATGTATATGACGAACATTGAACTGGTTTGTACAGCTCGCCCTACCCCAAGCGATCCATCAGTGCTGGACACCCCATGCCCCTTGCTTTGATTCGTTGATGCAATTTCTTTCTGCGTGTCTCTCATTTCCGCATGGTCTCTACAACTAGGTGGACCTGGTACCCTTCACAATTTACGCGTTATTACAAGACTAGGTGGACCTGGTACCCTTCACAATTTAGCCATTATAACAATTTTATCTCACTTCAAAGCATGAGGCGCAAGCAGAAGGTGATTAGTCCAGTTAAAATGGACAAACTAACCTGGCTTCATTTTACGGCAATTGAAGTAATGTATTTGTACTTGAAGATAGCTGTCTGTCTGTCTGCCTGTCTGTCTTTCTGTCTGTCTGCCTGCCTGCCTGTCTGTCTGTCTGTCTGTCTGTCTGTCCACCGAATGCCGGGGGTGGGGAGTAAAACCTAAAAATAAAAATATTTTTATTAATGATCGATGAAATATTTGATAATGTTTTATAATTCGCCCAACTTTACCGGATTTTCTAGAAATTAAATGGTTAATTAAAACACATATTATTGCGTTAATTACTAAAGAACTTATGCACTACTAAGATCATTTATTCACAAGACCAGGCTTGTAAGCATGTTAGATGTTGATGTGCGATTGTGTTGTTGTTTTTTCATAACAATTTAAAGATGATTACAAAAATATATTTTTACAATAATTAATTTTCTCGAAGATATATTAAACAAAATATTGATCGAAAATACTTAAACGAAAAAATGTCTGAAATTCATAATCTAGATTTGCATTTATTTAAATACACAATTTAAAAAAACTAACTTTTAAAAACATGTTTTTGACTATAAATCCTTCATTCATATACGAGACATAACTATAAGGATGTTCATTATAATACGCAGGGTAAAACAATCAGAAAATACAAAACTTGTTTGATATAATGCGCATTGATCGTGAATATATATTTTTAAAAAGTATTGTCAATATAATGCGCACCTTATTGAGCGACAGGAAAGGTTGTTGAACATGATACGCACCACGAGACATAGCTATAATTTTGTATTTTCTGATTTTTTTTTTTGCCCTGCGTGTTATAGTGAACATCTTTATAGCTATTAGTCTATCGTATTTAAAGGATTTATAGTCAAAAACTTTTTTAAGGTTTTTTAGCGCATTTTCGAGATGTCGAAATCGCTATTGCACCCGTTTTGTCCGTCCGTCATCACCCTTGATCACAGCATCCATAAGTCCTAGACCCATGATGTATATATGTTTTTTGTATGCCCTGACCTGCCATTTGTGCATCAACACTCAGTTACTCGATCCGTTAAAAAAACCCGTTAAAACTACCAAAAAATATTTCGAATCGAGAGATAACACTAGCGCAGGGAACGGCCGCCATTGCCGGAAGTCGAATGCATAATCCCTCAAGCATTGAAGAGTGGTGCGAAAGGGTGCAAAAGAATTAGTTGTTTTTTTTTAGTTGACGTCATTAGAATATGTGTAAAAGTTTAGAGAGTTTTACGTCATCATTTGTGGTGACTTGTAGTTGGATTAAAGAGAAAATAATTTTTTTTTTAAAATGTAAAGAAATGACTTTTAAATTTAAAAAAATGTCAGGTATATTCATTACACAAGAAAATTCATAAAAATATGTCTAAAATCTAAACACAATTACTGATAACTACATAATTCTGATATCTAACATAAGTACTGATACATAATACGAAAATGCGCTAACACGTCCTGAATTCCAATAGGTACCAGGCTTAACATGATTTTTTTATTTATTGCACCATTTTGCACTCAATTTCATTTGTAAAAAATTTTAACTCTTTTCCTGCCGAGTTTGTATCTGCTTGTTTATGCTAAGGGCGTCATGAATTCTGTGATTCATTCATTTCTATTCCGGACATTTTCGTGCCCGCTGGTCCTCCCCACTTTAAACTCTTTCCTTTCTGTCCCATTTGTCCCACACAACTCACAGCAATTATATCAGGCTGTGGAAGGCAAGCGTTTTGCCGGACATGTTATATACCCCGTCAGCAACCAGAACAGCACAGAAAAGATTTCTTTACCTTACCCACCCCACCATCTCAATATAGGGGTACACTATACCAGGGGTCTAGACGAGGAGGTTACGGGAGTCAAGACGATGAGAGATAATGTGTCTAAACGAGGAGAGCTACAGGGGTCAAGACATAGATGGCTACATGGGTCTAGACGATGTGAGCTACAGGGGTCGAGACATAGACGACTACAGGGGTCAAGACGAGGAGAGCTACAGACATAGAAAGCTATAGGGGTCAAGATATAGAAAGCTACAGGGGTCTAGAAGATGTGAGGTACAGGGATCTAGACGAGGAGAGCTACAGGAGTCAAGACGAGGATAGCTACAGGGGTCAAGACGTGGAGACTACCGGGTTCAAGACATAGAGGGCTACAGGTGAAATAAAGGGATCAATGTGGGAGAGCTACAGGGATTTAGACAAGGAGAGCTACAGGGGTCAAGACATAGATGGCCACAGGGGCCAAGACGAGGAGAGCTACAGGGGTCAAGACATAGATGGCTACAGGGGTCAAGACGAGGAGAGCTACAGGGGTCAAGACATAGATGGCTACAGGGGTCAAGACGAGGAGAGCTAAAGGGGTCAAGACGAGAATAGCTACGGGGGTCGGGTTGAGGAGAGCTAGTACAATTTTTGCCATGGCAAGAATTAAAAATGATCATCAACTATAAATCATAGAGACGGCAGCGAGAAATTCCACTCACAAACGAGTAGAAAAGAGTCGTTGAAAGAAATAGAAAAAAAAAACAGGAAAAATTATTTTTAAAGAATTCTATTTTAAAGGATTTATTATTTTGAAATTATAGCATGTAATGAAAGCTATTTAGGTCTAGATGCAACGGAAAAATAATATGAGCATCTATTATAAGTGATTATTTGCCACAATAGACAGACATTAGCCACAATAGACAGACATTAGCCACAATAGACAGACATTAGCCACAATAGACAGACATTAGCCACAATAGACAGACATTAGC
>MUZC01001615.1:108979-121107 GCA_002072015.1 Radix auricularia
CAGACATTAGCCACAATAGACAGACATTAGCCACAATAGACAGACATAAAATACAATAGAAAGACATTAGCCACAATAGACAGACATTAGCACCTATAGGCAGACATTAGCCACAATAGACAGACATTAGCACCTATAGGCAGACATTAGCACCTATAGGCAGACATTAGCCACAATAGACAGACATTAGCACCAATAGACAGGCATTGCTGGCGCCTATTGGAAAACTATTTTAGCAGCAAATGGAAAAAAAATGCAGCCATTGGCTGGTAATGTTAGCAGGAATAGGCAGACAATGTTAGCAGCAATGGGTAAGCAATTTTTGCAGGAAATTGACAGAAAATGTTATCAGCAATTGGCAGGCAATGTTGGTAGCATGGACAGGCAATTTTTGCTGAATTTTGAAAGCTATGCTTGCAGTCATGCGAAAGTTAAAAGTGTATGTTAGTATTAAATAAAAAGTTTTAAAAATTCACATTTGAATTTATTTGATAAATTGTTAAGTACTGACGGCTCTTGACCATTGAGTTTTTTTTTTAATTTATTAAAATAAAATTATTGATTTGCATCTTCACTAGACGTTATGTAATGAGTGCAAACTTCTCACATCTCTACCACCCCTCCCCCTTAACATCTCTTGAGATTTGACATTAATAACACGCATGCCAAAATCTTTTAGAACGAAGATATAATGAGCCATGCACTTAAGGTTTTCTTGTGTTATGGTAGTCTGTTAAAGTATTTTCTAATAACAAATACCACCTTACTGGAATGTCGTCGATTGTTAATCTCAGTAAATCAATATTAAAGGTTACACAAAACAGTTTGTAAGAAATGGGCTAAAATTGTCTTTATCGTGATAATTAAAGTTGTAGAGAAAGTTTGCTATGAGAAGCAGGATCCAGAAAACTAAGAGCAACTTTTTTTTCATTGTTAATTGCAATATGTAAAAAAATACATATATTAATTTTAAAGAAAAATAAAATCATAACCAAAAAAAAAAAAACCATTTTAATTTTAATTGTAAAACTTCATTTTCACATTCTAATATACAGCCAACTGTCATCACAGTGATGACTTATGATATACATCAATACGACTTGACTGCCTAAAGTCTGATATTGAGCTGAAATGAATGAACATTATAACAATGAAATGGCACTGCTACTAAGTTTTTTTGTTTTTTTTTAAATTACATAAAAAAGAATGAATCTTGTCTTTCGGCTTCCAGTGTTCGTTAAAAGTTTGTGAAAAATCTGAGCGAAGACTTTATGAACTCGAATTAGTTGCTACGTTGCCTCGTTTAAAAGACTTCAACTAGGATTTAATGCATGTTGATTCTTAACAAACAAACACACGTCTCTTCCTGTCCGGCCCAGCAACAAGATCCCAACGATATTAACAGTCTTTGAGATTCAACAAATGTAAGCTAACTGCCTCGTCTGTTTAACAGTTGAGTGAATCCAAGGGTTTTGCAAACAATAGAAATAACCCGTGCACAGATGAAGCTTATGATGATTTCCCCTCTAGGAAACGTCGTCTGGTACTAAGTCCTTGCTGAATCCGGTCACAATCTTGACTGCTCTCCCCTAGGCTAGAAAAATACAGTGTGGATGCGCATTTCAGGGAACTAAATGGCTAACAAATGATAGCAATTTTATTTTAGGTTTACTGATCTAAACAGGTTATGTGAATGTAATTATGTAGATCAATGTGTATCTGTGAGGTAAAATAATGTTAACATCTAAAATTCGTCAATCCTGCTTTAGAGATAACATTTTAGTCTAATATGGAAGATTTGTATGCATGTGTATATGCATAAAAAGGCAAAGCCCTCTCTCACTCACTCACTGACTCATCACTAATTCTCCAACATTTTAAAATGCCCATATCGTTTTCTTTATAAAACAGCTTATTTTAAAGTCTACATATAAACTTCTTTTTTTTTAATGGAGAAGTCTGTACGTAATAAAAACTATTATTATTATATATATAATAGCCCAGTGGTGTGGGTATGTTTGTAACGTAACGCGTAACGCAAGAGATGTACCACAGTCTACAGCAGTTAGTTTAGTTGAAAAATCGTGTTTTGATGAGCACTGTAAAAATATTTAATAGGATGACGTCATTGTTTGGTGTGCATCGGTGCGCAAAATACGGTGCGCAAAATACAACCCCTATTATTATTATTAAATAAATACTTTGCGTACATTTCATAAAGTTTAATAATTCGTATTTATCAAAAAAGGACAAGTTAGTTGGTCTTTAAAAAAAAGGTTGGCGCCGTACGCGCCCAAAAAAAGGGGGCGCCGCAGGCGCCACGGCGCCCGGCACAATCTATCAAAAAAGGACAAGTTAGTTGGTCTTTTAAAAAAAGGTTGGCGCCGTAGGCGCCCAAAAAACGGGGGCGCCGCAGGCGCCACGGCGCCTGGCACAATCTAGTATATTAATAATTATTTATTAATAAAACGAAAAAAAATTATTACAATTTCTATAATGCTAATAGCTATTTTATCGATTAAAATAATTTTTATCGATACAATTTTTTTACCTATTAATCAAGAAATTAATCGTTAATTTCTGCAGCTCTATAAAATAAATAAATAAAAAATATTTTAATTATGACTCCCCGGGGCCCAAACGTATTTTTTATTCTTATATAAAAAATCTGACTCACTACTAATTCTCCAACTTCCCGTGTAAGCATGAAACTTTGGGGAGTTGTTGAGTACACTCCCAAGTCGATAAAAGAATTCTAAAATCCCCACTCATGGGGGGGGGGGGGGGCAGGGCCCGAATGTAGTTTTTTTCCCCTCTTTTAAAACTCACTCATCACTAATTCTCCATCATACCGTGTAAGTAGACTCCCCCGACGTTAAAAGGCTATAAATATAATAAATTTAATTTATCACTAACTGGGGGAAAAATTTAACTTTTCTCTACCATAAAAACTGCCACATTACTAATTCTTCAACTTCCCATGCAGTTAGAATCATGAAACTTTGGGGAGTTGTTGAGTACCTTACCGCGATGGTAACAGGAAAATATAATTAAATCATCTCTCATTTTAAATCTCCAAATTCCTGTGTAGGTAGGAGCATGAAAATTTTAGAAGTTGTTGAGTACCCACCCGCAATGGCAACAGACGAACAAATATTTAAATTATCAGCTCACTGGGCTCACGAGAAGTGTGAAATTGTTTACTTTTTGTTTTCCTTTTTCCATTGGCCCACGATAGTCAGACAAGACTGTTCAATTTAATTGAATTTATATTTAGTATATCTTTCATTATGCAGATTGAAATCAATCGGTGTTATGAATTAGTGTTAAGCAGATTCTCAATGCTTATTGAAATCCTAATTTATCGCTGCAAAGCGCGAATAAATTTACTGGTGTATATATAATATGCGTGTGTGTGTGTGGGAGTGAGTGAGTGAGTAAGTGTGTTTTAGTATTAAGGGAAGAATGTAATCATAGATACAACATTTTATTCTTTGATGGAGCTCACCTTTTGCATAGAAAAAATTACAGTTTTATAGAGAACATTGAAAATATTTAGAACTTATTTCAGTTTAGTGGAAACATGACCATCTAATTAGTATAACAGGAATGCATAAAAGTTTACAGAATTTCACGAAACAATATATTACAACAAATATAAATTTTCTTTAAGAGAATATTTCAAAGTCATTGTTCATCTAATTTATAGTTCAGAAGGCGTTTATAAAAACATTTTCTAGAACATCTCATATGGTGCATCTAACTACATGCAATTACCAGGTTTCTTCTAACCAGGAATCGAGCGGAAGGATTCCAGTCGGAAACAAGGATTAGTTAACATTTTTAAAATATTTAATGTTTTTACAAAAGTGCAAGACTAGTCTCATACCATGAATAAGCATATGACACAATAATCTTCTGTTTATAAATAGCTTCTGTAAGATATAGACACTTAGCGAAATTTAATATGCACTAATTTAAGAATTTTTTGAAAATTCACATCAATGTTTAGATTTGAATACTAATTCTTCGAATTGTGGATCTTCAACGCAATCACAAATTTTTAGTTTTTCATTCAATATTTATTCTGTTATTGTCCCGAACGGTAACATTCCATTTGATGAACTAACCTAATCTTGTGTAATCTCAGTGCTGTAAGAGCTGATGATGTGAATGTACCTTTCTCTTTCTTAGACTCAAGGGTTCTGGTTTTATGGTCTCATACACCGTTCTGAACCATTAATGGTTGATTCCTCATTATAAATATCTTAATTTTACATTTAGTACCCGAACACTTTTACTATAGTTAGGATACCCCCCTCACCCAATGTCCTTTCGGATACTACATGATTACTAAATATTTAATTTGTTATTGTCTTTTTATTAAATCCTTTTTTATTTCGATCGATTTTTAACTCACTACATCGTAAGCTAGCGAGCTGAAATTTTACAGGGCCGATGATAAATATGATATATCAAAATTTCAGATCGATTGAATGTACTGTATTTGAATTATTGAATTTTAATTTTTTTTATTTATATTTATGTATCATGTTAATTTTTGAGATAGAGAGTCTTGGTACGTGGCACGTATTATGTTCAACAATCTTTCCTGTCACGCAATAAGGTGCGCATTATATTGCCATTACTTTTTAAAATACATTCACGATCGTTGCGCATTATATTAAACATGTTTTACGATACATAACTAAATTTTGTATTTTATGATTTTTTTTGCGTATTATAATGAACATCTTTTATTATAGTTATGTCTCGTGTATAACGAATTCATAGTTAAAAACATGTTTTTAAGGGTTTTTTAAAATTAATTTTTTTTTTTAAAAAAGAAAACAATTCTTAACGCGTTGGTTTTTTTTTTTTCTTTTCATTTTACTCTTTTGATTTAAAATAAGTCTCATTGGATTTATGGCCATTTGTATATGTATTGCAGAGTGAGTACCTAAACATGGTGGAGCAGTGTATGAACTTTGCCTGTGAGTTGATGGACCTGTGCAGGGGTACTCAAGAAGTGGAAGCTGTTCTCAGTGAGAGCGACGAGGGTACAGAGCGAGATCCGCTGGCCAGATTAAAAATGGCTATCAGATATATGGAAAAAAAGGTAATAATTTATAATTTATAGTCGCTTTATATACCTTGGGTGTTTTATAGTCGCTTTATATACCTTGGGTGTTTTATAGTCGCTTTATATACCTTGGGTGTTTTCCTCTTTGGTTTTGTGTTTCATGAAGTCATTAAAGCTGACTTCTTTTATTACGAATCTGTTGCAGTACTCAATAAAATAAATCTTTCGAGGACTGAACATTAAGACGCGTCATTTTTCGTGCATTATTTTAAAAGTATACGAGACGAAGTGATGTGATAACCAGCCGTACTCACAGTCGACTCAGACACTTTAGCATCGTGCAGTTTGCATTTATTAATACATGCTACGCATGCGCGATCAATGTTCTCTCTAAGGCCCGTTGGTCCGTGTGCAAAGTTAAAAATCGCGACTGCAAAATTGCACAGTACCCATTTTTTATGGTATATTTTACAAAATTTACAGCGCGGAAATTCTAAATTGTTGCGCGGCGTCGGTCTGATTTCTGCGCGGCCGTTGCGCAGTTTAAAAGAAAAATTGTGCACCATAATGTACCATTTTGTTTCAAATGGGTCGTCCATAAATGACGGCACGTACCTACAGGTGGGGGGGGGGTATCATTTGTGATGATGTGTGACGATGGGGAGGGGATGTTTAAGAAATGTCCCGTCACCTCAAAACGCGCAAATTTAAATAAAATTTCAACTTAAATCCTTGATTAATAACAATTTATTTAATGACGTTTTAAATTGCTTGTTGCGTGTAACGATATTACAGTGCAGCCTTACACTTAACTAAAAACAGTTAAATGACATAAAAAGAATTAAACAAGGCTCATTTTCAAATAAGAAATACGGCTTGGAGTGGGGGGGGGGTAAAACTTTATGCGTCATATTTGAGGGGGGAGGCTAACTTATTGTGACGACGGGGGGATGGGGTGGAGGAGGGGAATCGTCAAAAATCGACTAACGTCATTTATGGATGACCCCCATACAAGTTCTAGCACGCAGTTCGTGTTCCAAACAAAGGTCGTTTACCAAGCAAAATGTTTCACGTCCAAACAGGACGTATACCGATTTGGATTTATACCGAAGCAGGCTTATACCGACGTATACCTGAGTTGAAGACCCAGAAACTCACAAAGTAATGCACTATTACAATTCGAAATGAGTTTTAGGGTTTTGTGTGTGTTGTTGTTTTTTTTTGGTTGTTGTTGTTTGTTTTTTTTCAACTTTTATTTACGTCAGCGAGAAATACTAACCTAGATGTTCTTGTGTGCTATTACCAAATCCGGGAAATTTGGACCAGAGACGGGGCCGGATTTGTAAAATGTCCGGATTCCGGATTTACCGAGCCGGATCGGAACTCCGGTACATCCCTACTAGGTAATTCTGTTCTCCCCCCCTGCTTCTCTTTGTTTACTTCCCATCAACTAACCTTACTTAACAATATAAGCCTGAAGTATCTTTATAAGTATTTCAATAATTGCTACCTTTCTCTCCTCACCTATTCAATTGTCAAATTTCTAACGTCCTTTTACTAAATTAATATCTACCCTCCCCCCCCCTTTTCCGTTTTTACTGGAATGCTTGACTACATGAATATTTAAATATCCGCTAAGGATTTGTTCCTAACTAGATGCGCTTCTGGTACTTTCAAGAATCACAAGGAGTGCCAATATCCGCAATGTATTTGTGATTTTATTTTAGCGTTAGTTTATGTTTACTGACATTGATACATGTATTTTGATTTATCACGTTAAGTTTAGTTCTATAACATTAAAACAATCGAGCTGAATAAGTATGACTCAGTAGACTGTATATCAGCAATGGCTGTGATGTTTGACTCGGTATGTAGTGGGTCGTTTGTTCATCAAAAATGGCTGTGATGTAAACCTTACATTTCAGTTCGTGGCCCACCCCAACTGCCAGCAACATATGACCTCAATCTGGTACGGCTCAGAGATGGGCTTCCTCCAGTCACTCAATGGTCTGATGCAATTTATCTACCTTATTCTCTTCCTTCCCGCCATTCCTTTCATGTGTGTTCTCTATATCATCGCACCTGGCAGCAAGGTAAGTGAGGCGACAGGTGAGAAAAACAAGTTGCTCTAATAGTCATTTCAAAGAAAATTATAACGGTAATCGTATTAGACTCATCGGTGTTATCCCTGAAAAAACATCAAGACAATCAAATATGATATAATCAATATATTTAACTTTAAGTTAAATGTTAGCCGGATTAGAATTGCTCGTAGAAAAGAAAAAGTGGAAAGGTGGATAGGATGATACATTTTGGCCTGGGGCTTAAAGCAACTAGATAAATTGTACTGTAGTCTTAAGTTTAGCGTCGTTAATCATTTTCCAGTGCCGATTAACATTAACGTCATAAAATAGTTGCTAGCATCGACACATAGTTAAGCCTTAAATTAGTTTATTGTGATGATTTTAATTAACATGATAAAGAAACTGTGTACTTTCTGTTATTTAATATTATATAACCGTTTTGAGAAAAATTATGCAATTTTTTCTGCTTACAACAAAAACAACATAAAAAGCAACTAGGGATTGTTAAAATGTTGGTTATATTTCTTGTTCAAATTGTTTAAGAGAACATAGCTAACATTAAAATATTGTTGAACTCTTTGTAATATCTGGCGTGACTTTTATTCCACAGTTCGGCGCCGTTATGCGCTGCCCAGTGACGAAATTCATCACACATACAACATCCCATATGTGCTTCCTCATACTTCTTACTGCTGCTACTTTTCGTATTACAGAATCTAATGTTGCAATTACTCGTTCAGGTAAACTTGTTCTTACCCTAACGGAAACTAACCCTAACCCTAATCCAGGGAACATACCTGTGTAACAAACATAAAGGATACAATAGCCCATCCAGGTGACATACCTGTGTAACAAACATAAAAGATACCATAGCCCATCCAGGTGACATACCTGTGTAACAAACATAAAAGATTCCATAGCCCATCCAGGGGACATACCTGTGTAACAAACATAAAAGATACAATAGCCCATGTTTAAACGATCAATTTTCTATGTTGTAGCCTAGATTGATTGTAAAAGTTCATTTAATTACGAGCACTTGTAATCTTCCGACATTACTATTACCATATATAATGGTGTTAAAGTCAAGTATGGTGTTATAAATACAAGAACTTGAAAGAGAATTGTTTAGCATTATCAGACCGCACATCCGAACTATAATTGTATTATCATGTCATAAATAACAGGCTTAACCACAATAGGGACATGAACTGCCGGCATCAGAGCTTAGCCTCAGAACGGTTATAGCACAACTTTAGACGTTGTGCGGTGAAATTGGCATAATTTTGTGTAGGAAAAACAGTCCCACGCTCAGAAAAATGTTGCATGGCACTGCCCAACATATGTTGCAGGTGTCCCAGCACTAGCAAAGCACTTAAGAGAGTAATCTCAGACATAAAAGAACATGTACCTTGGCTGACAGTGCGTGTGTCTCAATGGGACATTAGATTAGCGCACGAGTCACCATACTCACATGAGATGTAAATCATTGCTGAATTACTTCGTGTTTGCACTCTTCCTAACCATATGATGAGACTTATCAAAAGAAGTACTTTGATGTATAATAACTATTTAAAAGTTTTAAAATTAAAATTTAATTATGATTTTCGTCAGCTGAGAGGAGAACAATGTCTTTACGAGCCTAATAACATTCAACATTAGTTTATTATGACATTCAACAATAGTATATTTAGTTGTTTGTGTCACATAACACAAGAGAATTTTTTTAAATTTCAATGAAGAAATCATACTTATAAATAACCATTCTCTTTAGAAAACTTTCTGGTGGTGGTAATGAATGAATATTTTACTTAACACGTCAATCAACTATAAATACATTCAATATTCAAACTTTTTGATAGTATCCTTACCTGAAATAACGGCCTTAGTTTCATTACTCCGTTCCTGACAGATGATGTTAACAACGCCAGATACGTTCACTTGTCTAATGAGGAGAAGGTCCAGAGTTTACTTAAAGAGACCTTACGGCCGGCCAACACACTTATAACTCATGTACAAATCTGTATTGTTTTCTGGGTGCTAGGTGAGTACATTTAGATGTTGTGTTCTGGGTGCTAGGTGAGTACAGTTAGATATTGTGTTCTGGGTGCTAGGTGAGTACAGTTAGATATTGTGTTCTGGGTGCTAGGTGAGTACAGTTAGGTATTGTTTTCTGAGGGCTAGGAGAGCAAAGATGGCTAGGAGAGCAAAGATGGCTAGCGTTCTTTCTAGATCCCAATTGGGAATAGTAAGTATCTTTTATCTAGATTTTAGGTGAACACAATTTGTATCGTTTCTCTGGTTCCTGTCTTGAGTACAGATAAGTATAGTTTTATATGCTGTCACTGCTAGTAATTTACATGTAATTAAGGTTCTCCTAGGCACTTTGCAAGGCGAATACTAGCATGTTTTCTATTTATAGTCGCAGTTAGTTATAGTTAGGTAAATGAAAATCTACTTTAGGAATCCTTGTGTTGAAATTATGTGAGCATTAATTTGTGAGATCAACTTACACAACTCGACCCATAGCCAGAGAAAATTACGAATTCCTAGACTTGGGTTATGACAGGTTCATTTAGACCCCCCAACAATTTTATAGACTTGTGTGTATAACAAGTGAGTACCCATATCAGAGGTTCATTTAGACCCTCAAACAATTAGCGATTTTATAGACTTGGGTATATAACAAGTGTGTATAACATGGTACAAGTCGTTTTGTACTCCACAATATTAGATACGCCAGGCAGGATGTAAGGAAGAATTGATTCGTCTCTGTCTGTGCTAAAATTAATTTCTTAATTTTCTGCAAGTTTTTACAACGTTTATCAAATTAGCGATTACTTGCGCTCTACTGAAAAGTGTATCAGTCTCTATTTTACTTTCTTTCTCTCTCACTCTCTGCGTCTCTCTATCTATCTATCTATCTATCTATCTATCTATCTATCTCTTTCTCTCTGTATATTTAATCATTATCTCTTTTCCCCTACTGTATGTCTTAGCTTAAAAAAAGAATAACCTTAAGGTTGTGTTTAGCTTTACTTTAACCTTGTTAGTCGCTATGTGTTCATCGTTCAATCTCACAGTCACCATAATACAACAGTAGCTTGTTGTGTTAGTTGATATAGAATGTCATGATCCTGTATTATTATAAACAAACTGTCCAATGAAGGGATACTCTATAACCCGTGTCATATCTCGCAGGTTTATTGTGGATTGAATGCAAGCAGATCTACAGCTGCGGGGCCAGGTCCTACATTATGGACTATTACAACGCCATGGACTTTGCAGTTTTGTCTATGTATTTGTCGTCTTATGTTTTGAGGTTTTTCACAAATTACAAAGTCCTAGAGGCCGACAGGTGAGAAAGGTCCTGTACATTACGTGAACATAATCTGAACTACTCTATTGTCTTAACGACTGAGCATTCATCCATTTAAAGTTTACTGAATTATTATGTCATTGACCTAAGTTATTTCTTTAATACAGTCGAACCCAGTTATCTCGACCTCGGTTATCTCGCCAACCCTATTATCTAGACGCTTTTCGGGAAACCGTCGACATAACAGGGTCCGAATGTATTTTAATTTTTGGCCAATTGCGAGATATTCCCTTTAAACGATGCATGCAAATTTTTTAAAATTGTATGAGGGGAATAAAAATATTCATTTGTTTAGATGTATCCCGAAATATCTTCAAACATTTCCCATTGGGATAAATTCTGTGATATTACAAATACTATTCAAAATATTGTTTTATAGATTATAGGATGTTCCAAATGGCATCCTAGTATGTATTTAAAAATTATAGTTGAATTATAAAAATCGATTTGAATATAGTTTGTTTTTGTTTGACAACTCAGGATTTTAAACGGCACACGGAGGGCCAGTGCATTACTCAATCAGGGAAATTACACCTCTTTTGATTTGTTTGTTGCTGAGTTGAAGGAAGGGAATTCACCCAAGAATTACTTCATGGAGGCATGTAAGTGGATCTTCCTTACATCATAGTTGTAGTGTATCTATGTCGAGTAAACAATTAGAGTCATAATGGTTTAAAGTTTAGTCAAAGGTTAGACTTTCATCATTAGTTTGACTGTAGACCTAATCATTGTTTTGATTGTAATATTCATTCTCTTTTGGGTCGAGCCGTTAGGCTCTTAAGACCCGGTTCAATCTATCGCAAGCGAGCCTCATCAAGCGGGCATCACCATAGAGGTAGTCACCCGCAGGTACCGCAACCTCTCCTTGTAAGACCCCGCCCAACTCGAGGCAACCTTCTAGTACATGGGCCACAGTCTCCTCGGGGCAACCTTCTAGTACATGGGCTACCGTCTCCTCGGGGAAACCTTCTAGTACATGGGCCACCGTCTCCTCGGGGCAACCTTCTAGTACATGGGCCACCGTCTCCTCGGGGCAACCTTCTAGTACATGGGCCCCCGTCTCCACGAGGCAACCTTCTAGTACATGGGCCACCGTCTCCTCGGGACAACCTTCTAGTACATGGGCCACAGTCTCCTCGGGGCAACCTTCTAGTACATGGGTCACCGTCTCCTCGGGGCAACCTTCTAGTACATGGGCCACCGTCTCCTCGGGGCAACCTTCTAGTACATGGGCCACCGTCTCCTCGGGGCAACCTTCTAGTACATGGGCCACCGTCTCCTCGGGGCAACCTTCTAGTACGTGGGCCACCGTCTCCTCGGGGCAACCTTCTAGTACATGGGCCACCGTCTCCTCGGGGCAACCTTCTAGTACATGGGCCACCGTCTCCTCGGGGCAACCTTCTAGTACATGGGCCACCGTCTCCTCGGGGCAACCTTCTAGTACATGGGCCACCGTCTCCTCGGGGCAACCTTCTAGTACATGGGCCACCGTCTCCTCGGGGCAACCTTCTAGTACATGGGCCACCGTCTCCTCGGGGCAACCTTCTAGTACATGGGCCACCGTCTCCTCGGGGCAACCTTC
>MUZC01001615.1:123196-247522 GCA_002072015.1 Radix auricularia
ACTGTAATCATTGGTTTGACTGTAATCATTGGTTAGTATGTGATCATTTTTTTTTACTTTAGTCATCGTTTTTATTATGATTATTATTATAATGTGTGGTTGACTGATAATAATTACAGGTATTATGAATTCGTCTAACTTTTAAGGTGACTTCTTATTTTTGTAACGTCATTTACACACAGTATTATAAAAAGGAGTTTAGAATAATTGTGATACAAGTCTTCACTCTGCTGTCACCACATGACATCGCGAGTAGGGATATTTTACTCATAATTCATTTGGAATAAGGGAAAATTCTGGAGTTTTATTTAATGTATATAATTTAAAAATAAATTTAAAAAAAATAATAAAAAATTTAATATAAAAAAAAATTGAGCATGATTATAAACAGTTTCTGATAATTTTAACCAAAGGCAACATAGACAAAATAATAATAAAAAATACTAGAATTTGAGATTTGAAAAAATGAATAAAAGATTTCCAGAATTTAAATTTAAAATATTTTTTTTAATTACTTAATTATTTTTTATATTTTATGTCATTTTCGGTTTCTCGGTGTATTTATTGTTGATTAACTAATAGATTATTTTGAAGGCTTTAGTTAACACAATGTGTCGTATTATCTTTAAAGAATCATCGATAAATGTTCTTTTTTAAATCCCTCATATCAACTTCACCGTTTTGTCGTTCTCTCTCTCTTTCTCTCTCTCTCTCTATCTCTCTCTCTCTCTGTCTGTCGTGGTCCAGCTCGCCCACCCGCCGAATAACAAAAGTTAAAAATGACCCTCTTCCCGTAATCTTATCGAGCTGAAATTTTGAACATAGAATTGTGTCACCTAACAATGCAATGTATCAAAATTTCAGAATGATCGAAATTACCGTATTTACATTAATGAATTTTTAGTTTATCTCTATGTAGCACGTGCAGCCGTCTGCTATAATTGACCTCTACGGGTCATTGGAGTTTACTCCAGCCCTCATTTTCACAGGGGTCTGTCGTGCGGTGCGTATTATATTGAACAAATTCAAAAATATTTTTTAGTTATGTCTCATATGTAAGAAATTTATAGTCCAAAACTTTGTCATTACGGGTTGTTTATTTTACAGCTCGCTTCCAGTGGGAAGAATATGACCCGGAAATCGTGTCTGACGTCTTGTTTGCCATTGCCAACGTCATCAGTTTTGCTCGGACCACGCAGCTCATGCCGGCCTTTGAGGTGCTAGGACCCTTGCAGATCTCCCTGGGTCGTATGATAGGGGACATAACGAGATTCATGGTGCTATTCACACTCGTAAGTTACCATTCATGGAGCTGTTGACACTCGTAAGTTTACATTCATGGTGCTATTCCCACTCGTAAGTTACCATTCATGGTGCTATTCACACTCGTAAGTTACCATTCATGGTGCTGTTGGCACTCGTAAGTTTACATTCATGGTGCTATTCACACTCGTAAGTTACCATTCATGGTGCTATTCACACTCGTAAGTTACCATTTTCAAAAGAAAGCCAATTATTTATTCTCTGGTTAATTCTCTATTACAGAAAATGTTTTTAATGTTAAAACTTTTTTTAAAAATTAGATCTACACGTTTTTCCCCATGAGAACATAACAACAAGTAGCTATTTGTGTCTTTGTATAAACAACAATAGAACCGTTTAGAGATTTAAACTGCAAGCGTGGAGTACTGGCTCCATACATATTTTATATGAAACATATTTAAGGAATTTTACACAACACAATATAACACTACATTCAGATAGGCATGGGGATAAAAGTACTTTTCTTGTGCATTTCACTAGAACAAACACACACAAAACTCAATTTTCAATGCAAAATAAATCCTCCAGCCCATCAAGAATTTTTAATAATGGTAACATTATTTAGTTGTTTTTTTAATTAGCTGTAATAGGAATAGTGAAGTATTAGTGGTACATGATAAGTTACATGTTATATCAAGAGCAACCCACGCTTTTATATGTCTCTAAAAAAAAACCTCGATTATTTCAGATACAAGGATTTTATTTTACTTTTTTAATAAAAGTCACGCTTTAAAACGTTTACTTTTAATTTATTTTAATTTTTAAATAAATCTTTTCATTGCTTGGAAAGTTTTGCATTGAATCTATGGGGCCGTCCATAAAGTACGTCACGCTCCAGAGGGGGAGGGGTGTAAGAAAGTCTGACAGTGAGTGACAGTTTGTGACAGGGGGAGGGGGTATCCGGCCATGTGTGACATCACGGTGAATTATGTTAAATTTTAATTATTTTGTTAATAAAAATTTGTGACAGTTTGTGACAGGGGGTAGGGGGTCAAAAATAGCGTGACGTACTTAATGGACAGCTCTTATTGGCATAAACTTAATATAAAGGGATCATAATTCAAAAGTCTTTGAAAATGTTTAAAGACCAAACAAATTGACAAAATGTAATTTTACATATTGTCCACTAAAAGGATCGAGCTCGAATCTCTAAGTCAGAGGACCAGCTCAAATATTTTGACGTTTCATTTCTTTTATTTAGGAAACAAAATACTTTCATAAATTTAATGTGACTTGAAAATTTACTAATTCATTAAAACTTATTAATTAAGCTAATTAATTGATGAATCTGAAATATATATTATATATAAGTAATGTTCAATTGTCCTTCATTCAGACAATAGAAAAATCAGTGCAAAATTAAATGAAATCTTTTTGAATAATGTGTTTACTTGTTGGCCTACTCAAACCTTTTTGTGTGAGGGTATAATAAATTTTAGGTTTATTTTTCTTAACTGAATTAATTGTTTTGTAGCAAACATCATCTCAGTTGTTGTTTGTTCTTGTTCTAACAAACCATCAGTTGTTGTTTGTTCTTGTTCTAACAAACCATCAGTTGTTGTTTGTTCTTGTTCTAACAAACCATCAGTTGTTGTTTGTTCTTGGTTTTTTTTTAACCAAACAGGTCCAAATAAGAGAGGTTTTCCCCATAGTTCACAATATATTAGTATTAGAATGGTTTACGATTTTTCACCAAAAATAATTATGTACAATTAAAAGCAGTGCTCCTGTATTATGTATATACTGTTACATTCTATATGATAGCTTTTAATTTAATGAACTTTTTTCAAATGTTTACTTACGAAATTTATATTTCAAGCTCACAATTTAACAAAGAAGAATTCTTTTAAACTAGGGCAGCTGAAATTAACGATTAATTTCTCGATTAATCGGTAAAACTTTTTATCAATTAAAATTATTTTTATCGATAAAATAGGGATTAAAATTAAAGAAAAGATTTTAAAGAGTAAGCTTTAAAATAAGCAGTCTTTAGGAGGAAAATTATATAAAAAAATAAACATTGTTTTTACTTAATTAACAATAACAAAATTAAAATTCATTGACATTTAATTGAACTACTTATGACTTATACTTAAATATATTTCCTAGAGATAATATATTTATGTTTTTAAATACTAAATTTAGGGGCATTTTATGAAATTTTCAGTTTAATGACGTCATACATCTCATTTTCAGCTTTTATCAAAATTATCGATTAATTATTCGGTAATTTTTCAAAAGTTAACGATTAAATGTTAATTAATCGATAACAGCCCTAGTTTAAACTATTTAGACGATAACTGAGAAACATGTTTTAAAAAACACGAAGCCTCGCGTAGAGTGATTGCACCCAAGGACGCCACTAAACATAACTACACACAGCATTGATCTGTGTACCAAGAAGATCTGAGATTGGATGTTGACTAAATAGATTTACTGATCAATTTCGCCATCTCTATGGCCAAGCATTAGGCATTTGGTGCTGACCTGCAACAACAATTGAAGCTCGTTTAGAGTGGCTTCCCCTTCGGTAATGACGCTCATTAGTACTTCGCCTCGATCTCGCTGTTTCACGTTGGTTTGGTAGCGTAGAAATGGGTCAAAATTGTTTCCTTGCTGAAATAAAACTTAGGAACAATTTTTAACCCACTTCCTCTTGTGCTAGCGAGCTAAAATTTTGAAAGCAGACTCATACCGACGATTGAAAAATATATCAAAATTTTAGATTTATCGAATGTACTGTAATTAAATTAATGAATTTTTACATTATCTCTATGTATCTCTATGTATCTCTATGTAGCATGTTAATATTTGTGCTAGAATGTCGCAGTGCGTATTATATTAAACAACCTATTTAATAATTTCCTGTCGCGCGTTTCGTATTATATTGAACAACCTATTTAATACTTTCCTGTCGCGCGGTGCGTGTTATATTGACTATATTTTTTTTTTAAAATATAGGCCTATTCCCGATCTGTAAATGTAAATGCTAGTTCACTAGTCTGTCTCGCGGAGCGCACTAAATTTAAAAAAAATTATAGCCCTTTTCCCGTATTCAGATCGATCTGAAATTTAGCAGGAAGACTATAGGATTTTTTTACTATATATCCTTTACATTTATTGGAGAATTTTGGATTATCGTGCGACGCGTATTATAATAAACATACTTATAGTTATGTTTCGTATATAAAGGATTGATAGACAAAAACCTGTTTTTTTACTGGGTTTTTATTATCCAAGAAATTTTCAGTAATTTCTTATCCAATATTTAGTTATTTCGCTCACTACATGTCTTCGTTTATTTCTGCTATTCTACGAGTCTTGACTTATTTCTGTTTGTAATTTGTTCCCAGGTGCTGTTTGCATTTATGGTTGGCCTCCATAATTTGTATTGGTATTACGGAGCTCAGAAGATCAAGATGGAGATGAACGGGAAGATTGTTGCAGTGCACGCAGCTAAGGCATTCCAAGGGTAGGTCATTTAGTCTAATATTGATATGTGGCATTCCAAGGGTAGGTAAATAAGTCTATTATTGATATGTGGCATTCCAAGGGCAGGTCACTAAGTCCATTATTGATATGTGGCATTCCAAGGGTAGGTCATTTAGCCTGAAATTGATATGTGGCATTCTAAGGGTAGGTCATTTAGTATAATATTGATATGTGGCATTCCAAGTTAAGGTCAGTTAGTCTAATATTGATATGTGGCATTCCAAGGGTAGGTCATTTAGTCTAATATTAATATGTGGCATTCCAAGGGTGGGTCATTTAGTCTAATATTGATATGTGGCATTCTAAGGGTAGGTCATTTAGTCTAATATTAATGAGGCATTCCAAGGGTATGTCATTTAGTCTAATATTGATATGTGGCATTTCAAGGGTGGGTCATTTAGTCTAATATTGATATGTGGCATTCTAAGTGTAGGTCATTTAGTCTAATATTAATGAGGCATTCCAAGGGTATGTCATTTAGTCTAATATTGATATGTGGCATTCCAATGGTGGGTCATTTAATGTAATATTGATTAGTGGCATTCCAAGTTAAGGTCAGTTAGTCTAATATTTATATGTGGCATTCCTAGGGTGGGTCATTTAGTCTAATATTAATGAGGCATTCTAAGGGTAGGTCATTTAGTCTAATATTAATGAGGCATTCCAAGGGTGGTCATTTAGTCTAATATTGATATGTGGCATTCCAAGGGTGGGTCATTTAGTCTAATATTGATATGTGGCATTCCAAGGGTGGGTCATTTAGTCTAATATTGATATGTGGCATTCCAAGGGTGGGTCATTTAGTCTAATATTGATATGCGGCATTCCAAGGGTAGGTCATTTAGTCTAATATTGATGAGGCATTCCAAGGGTAGGTCATTTAGTCTAATATTGATATGTGGCATTCCAAGGGTGGGACATTTAGCCTAATATTGATATGTGGCATTCCAAGTTAAGGTCATTTAGTCTAATATTGATATGTGGCTTTCCAAGTTAAGGTCAGTTAGTCTAATATTGATATGTGGCATTCCAATGGTTATTCATTTAGTCCAATATTGATATGTGGCATTCCAAGAGTAGGTCATTTAGTCTAATATGGATATGTGGCATTCCAAGTTAGGGTCATTTAGTCTAATATTGATATGTGGCATTCCAAGGGTAGGTCATTTAGTCTAATATTGATATATGGCATTGCAAGGGTAGGTCATTTAGTCTAATATTGATATGTGGCATTCCAAGTTAGGGTCATTTAGTCTAATATTAATATGTGGCATTCCAAGTTAGGGTCATTTAGTCTAATATTGATATGTGGCATTCCAAGGGTAGGTCATTTAGTCTAATATTGATATGTGGCATTCCAAGGTTAGGTCATTTAGTCTAATATTGATATATGGCATTTCAAGGGTAGGTCATTTAATCTAATATTGATATGTGGCATCCAAGGGTGGGTCATTTAGTCTAATATTGATATGTGGCATTCCAAGTGTGGGTCATTTAGTCTAATATTGATATATGGCATTTCAAGGGCAGTCATTTAGCCTAAAATTGATGTGCAGCATTACAAGGGTGGGTAATTTAGCCTAATAGTGATTCATGCTAAGGCATCCCAGAGATCTATAAATGTATCTAACTTTTGTTAACGAACATTTTGCCTTTACTGCATAGTGTATTTCAATAAAGAAAGAAATGAATATTATTGTAATTATGGATAAAATTAAAACCATTGTATTTCAAAACTTCATTGTTTTACACTAGATCTACTACTAAAATATATTTCTGTTTCATTTACACTGATTTTTTCATCTGATTAAGGTTAATGTTGTTTTGTTTTTTTTTTGTTGTTTTTTGTTTTTTTTGTCTTTACTTATGTTAGTAGCCCACATTATGAAATGCAAAAGAAATTGTTTGTAAAAGAAAACATTGATTAAAACAGTTATATCTTTAATGTTCAAAGTCTAGGCAGTTTTTCTGATGAAAATTGTTTAGTTCAATAAATGTAAGACTCATTTGAGTCAATCGTGGGAAATACTATTAAAACTTTGTTTTTCGATAGGTCACACTTATAAATGATTAAACCTGGAAGATTACATTTTTATTTCCTTTGCGAAATACATTCATTAAATCTTTCTTGTAAATTTTAAAGTCTTAAGTGATAGTGATAGTGATAGTGATAGCGATAGCGATAGCGATAGCGATAGTGATAGTGATAGTGATAGTGATAGTGATAGTGATAGTGATAGTGATAGTGATAGTGATAGTGATTGTGATAGTGATAGTGATTGTGATAGTGATAGTGATAGTGATAGTGATAGTGATTGTGAAAGTGATTGTGATAGTGATAGTGATAGTGATAGTGATTGTGATAGTGATAGTGATAGTGATAGTGATAGTGATAGTGATAGTGATAGTGATTGTGATAGTGATAGTGATAGTGATAGTGATAGTGATAGTGATAGTGATGGGACTGACTGGTATAAGTTGTAAGGGTGTCGGTTTAAGCCTAAAAATAAATGAATTATGATCGTCAAAAAGGAAATTCTCAAGTGGGTTCCATTTGAAATATTATAGTTAACAGAAAAAACTTAGTTTTGTCCGATATATCGTTAATAGTTGATTCTAATAAGGTCATATTTGTTTCTATTTTAGTTTACAACAGACATTCTCCAGCCTGTTTTGGTCAATGTTTGGTCACTCGAATATTGGGGATATTACCATCCAACATCCGAATCCCAAGGGAGGTAAGTAACTGTCTATAACTTATAGTTACGGTACACATTCTGTTTTCAAATCAAAAGTTGTGAACATAAATGACACTAAGGCAGGGCTTCTCTTATACAACGGAATACTTTTATCTTTTGCATCTTTTACAATTTTTTAAAAAATTTTTAAAATCTAATTCATAGTTTGAACAAAACAACCGATTTCAACTCCTGCTAGTTGAAATTCCATTTTTATATTTGATACTACGTAAATTAATGCTACAGGAGCCCCTCCCCCTTGCGCCATCCTTACCCCCCCCCNCACACACACACAGACAGACAAAAAAAACTTTCTTAAATTAATTCAACTATAACCAGACGACAATCTTCAGAATTACGTTCAAGCAGTGAAAATTTACTGACGAGTTTACCATCAAATATTTAATCTGGACATTTTCGAAATCCCGGTGCCATATTTAAATTGAACTTTTATTATTTAAATGACTGCATTGGACAATTTTTGCTCAATTTTATTGTTACTTGTATAACTTGTAACATGGAGAACTGATCAGAGACGGTTCGTGGCGACCTTATTCCCCACCCTTCTCCTGAATCCGTGGCTCAACATTGTGTCACCCTAGACTTTCGAAACCCTCCCGCAACGAAATCTCTGAACATCGGTGGCACCACACTGTGTATTTTCTACGGCTACATCTTTTCATATTTCTTTCCTGTATTTGAGAACCCCACAACACTTACCAAATCCCGATTGTCTTACCTATAAATGTATTTTCTTCGCTAAAGTGGCTATTCATTTTGAGTTGAAAGAAAATTTGTATGTGTGTCTACGAGAGACAAACTTCCTCGAATGTAATAACATTTAGTAAACATTTTCAATAATTAAAACATTAATAAACCTAACTCTTAACAAACCACTGCACTTCTTCTGTATTTTATTAATAAATAACCCTCTAATTTTGATATTAAATTGTCTAACATCTGAACTAAAATTTCTAATCACAGGTATTTTATAGCAAATATGTTCACATGCACTCATAGTTTTACTAATAATTACCAGGTATTCATCTCAAACAAATCCTCATCACATAAAACAACTAATTGTTCTCTCTAGATTAATGAATATATCCAGCCTATTTTTTTAATTTTATTTCTCAAATAACTCTTTGCCTGCATCTCTCTATCTCCCCCCCCCCTCCTCGATGTTGGACTCCTACCTCCATGCTTGACTCCCACCTCAATGCTGGACTTACAACCCCATGCTGGACTTTACTCAAACGGTGGCCCGCCACGCGTAGAGCGCAAGTGTATGACGCTAGATGGCAATGACAAGTCCATGATATACTGTGCTGATGGAGCATTTTTTAGTAAGAACACCTTTGCAGGTCGAATGAGAAAAGACACACTAAAAATCAAATAAAACTTCTGCTTTTTCTGAAATTCGCCATTGTTCGTAGAAGTAGTCCCAGACTCCCAGCAATTTGCATTGTACATACCGGAAGTGGTAACCCTCATCGCCATCTTTCCCCCCCCCCTCACATCTCTCATTTAATGTTATGCTTACTAGACTGCCTCCATTTTGCTTGCTATTTGTTGTCAAACTCCTTAACTTTTCGTCGTTTTTCTTAATGTATATATATTTTTTTCCCTTTAGCTTCTTACTAATCTTACAGAGCATTTCAGAAACCACCAAAACTTAGAGCTACAAAAATTATACATTACAATCATAACCTTTTTTTTAGCGCATTTTCGAGAAGTCGAATGCGCTATTGCACCCGTTTTGTCCGTCCGTCCGTCCGTCATCACCCTTGAGCTCAGCATCCATAAGTCCTAGACCCATGAGGTATATATGTTTTTTGTATGTCCTGACCTGCCATTTGTGCATCAACACTCAGTTACTCGATCCGTTAAAAAACCCCGTTAAAACTACCAAAAAATATTTCGAATCGAGAGGTAACACTAGCGCAGGGAACGGCCGCCATTGCCGGAGGTCGAATGCATAGACCTTCAGGCATTGAAGAGTGGTGCGAAAGGGTGCAAAAGAATTAGTTGTTTTTTTTTAGTTGACGTCATTAGAATATGTGTAAAAGTTTAGAGAGTTTTACGTCATCATTTGTGGTGACTTGTAGTTAGATTAAAGAGAAAATAATTTTTTTTTTAATGTAAAGAAATGACTTTTAAATTAAAAAAATGTCAGGTATATTCATTACACAAGAAAATTCATAAAAATATGTCTAAAATCTAAACACAATTACTGATAACTACATAATTCTGATATCTAACATAAGTACTGATACATAATACGAAAATGCGCTAACACGTCCTGAATTCCAATAGGGACCAGGCTTAACATGATTTTTTAAAAATTGAGATTACTTTAGCCATACATAAGAGTGACATTGCATTGTCAATGATTGTATTGTCTTTGCAACTGAATTCCCTGAGAATGAATTAAAAAATCATCAAATAGTAAGTGTGGGAATGTATCATGGCTTGCAGGGGACTGTGGAATCATTTTATTTTGTCCTATTCTTGTCCATCATTTTTAAAAGTTAATTATTTGTATAAATGTACGCGTTTCTTATTTCACAGGAGCAACTTAGGAAATTTTTTCAAAAACTTATTGAGTTATTAGAAATAAATTAAAAATGTTATTATTTAAACTTAAATGTGTTTTAAAACATTATGAAAAATGCATATTATTAATCATCTCAGGTATTGCAAATTGCATAAACGACCGCTTTTCTGCCGTTTAACTTAGTCCCTGTCCATCAATGTTAATATAGAATTACAGCTAGTAGTTGCTTAGTCCAGAGTAGCTTCCCCGTTGTTCGTCCATTTAGGTTTGTTTCCTAAACCCGTTTTGTTTGTCGTGAATCAAAACTTTGTAAGCTGAGCTGGGTTTATTAAAACACAAGATTGTTTAGTTCCTTTAATTTTTTAACATTTTTTTTGTTGTTTGAACGAAAGGATCTAATCTGTCCGGAACACAATCTTACCCCCCCCTTCCCTATTTCCGCTGTTTTGTTCAACAGATTTAGGGCATGACTTCATGTGATATTTGCCTGCCTCCCTAACATGCCACATATAGACTTACAACATGTCAATGAATCATCTGTATTGAAATGTATCATGAGATATCAAATTGTATGTAAGCTTAGAGAGATGCGTTGAATATTAGGTATTTTTAATACCAAAGTCGTCCATAACATTTTTAGCGGGGCTAAAAATTAAGGCGTATGTTAATTGCACCTTTTGGAATACTTTGTAAAAATATTTTGCAAAACTTATTTCCAAAACATTATCTTACATTTAAAATTATAATTCTGACTACCAGAACAAAAACTTTCCATGCTTTTTTTAAAAAACTGTTTATACTCCAAAGATTTTCATTTCACTATATTGATTTAAAAGTACTTTTGTTCTTATATTTTAATTTAGTTAATAATATATATTTCCTATTGTTACTGTGTCTCGTACCAACCATTGTAGCTCATGTGTACAGCCCATTATGACGCTAGACATTAGTCTAGTGAACAAGTTATATGTATTTTGTCAATAATACTTTGTGTGTCATACATACAACCTACTGGCACATGCCTCTTAGAAATTATGGCCTTGGGGTCTTAGAAATGTTCAGATTAGAGCGAATGAATCAGCATAAACGGAAAAACAGATTTTTATTTGTAAAAATTATTATATATGTGTAGGAAATGTTAGATCCTGCATTGGCCTAGAGACAAAAAACGTCGGTTTTAAAATTTCCAACGGACAAATAACAATCAAATTAAGCTGAAAGCAATTGATCAAAGTTGAACAAAAGACTTTGAAATAATGACGCAACTTTCTTCCTAAACCAATAGATCTGAATTGATCAAGTCGTACAGCAGTACTCATTAGTTCAGTGTAAAAGGCCAGTAGTAGGTAGGGACTTGGCAAGGCCTGTCAGAGGCCAATAGTAGGTAGGCACTTGGCAAGGCCTGTCAGAGGCCAATAGTAGGTAGGCACTTGGCAAGGCCTGTCAGAGGCCAGTAGTAGGTAGGGACTTGGCAAGGCCTGTCAGAGGCCAATAGTACACCAGTACTTCGAACTAATAGGAATACGGGCAATGGTTTACAGTTACTTATTCTTCTTCTAAGGGAGATGATCACTGTTGCATTAAAACTCTTAAAGCTGTGAAGAGAATTCTCCTGAAACTTTTCGATCTTCTAGTACACAATCGACAAGATGTTGGTATCACATCTACTTTACAACACTGTCATGTAGAAAACTCTTCTAGNACTTGGCAAGGCCTGTCAGAGGCCAATAGTAGGTAGGCACTTGGCAAGGCCTGTCAGAGGCCAATAGTAGGTAGGCACTTGGCAAGGCCTGTCAGAGGCCAATAGTAGGTAGGCACTTGGCAAGGCCTGTCAGAGGCCAATAGTAGGTAGGCACTTGGCAAGGCCTGTCAGAGGCCAATAGTAGGTAGGCACTTGGCAAGGCCTGTCAGAGGCCAATAGTAGGTAGGCACTTGGCAAGGCCTGTCAGAGGCCAATAGTAGGTAGGCACTTGGCAAGGCCTGTCAGAGGCCAATAGTACACCAGTACTTCGAACTAATAGGAATACGGGCAATGGTTTACAGTTACTTATTCTTCTTCTAAGGGAGATGATCACTGTTGCATTAAAACTCTTAAAGCTGTGAAGAGAATTCTCCTGAAACTTTTCGATCTTCTAGTACACAATCGACAAGATGTTGGTATCACATCTACTTTACAACACTGTCATGTAGAAAACTCTTCTAGTACAGGCTCGACAAGATGTTGGTATCACATCTACTTTACAACACTGTCATGTAGAAAACTCTTCTAGAACAGACTCGACAAGATGTTGGTATCACATCTACTGTACAACACTGTCATGTATAAAACTCTATATCATCTGAAGTGATTATAACATGAGTATTGAACCAAAACTCGTCCAGCTTTTCACCTCATTATTATGTAAGAGTTTAGACTCCCCCACTGATTTTGGTGTAAGTAGCGGTTACCCTCAAGTTTCTTTAATAAATGTATACTTTCTTGGATACTTTGGATTTCACCGCAGCTAAGTTTCTTCATTTTATTTTTTATTTTTATTTTCGTTTTATTTGTGTATTGTATGTTCGTTGAAAAAGGCTCTTTGCCGAAACGTTCGCTGTTTTGTTACGTCCGGTCAGGCTAACCCTTACTTTGTTTACGTCTTTTCCATTAAATTTTTAATAAATGTAGAATTTATCAAATTTAAAAAATAAAAATTCTTTTTTCAACAATATATTTCAAAAACTGCTCAATTTTTGTTTATTTTTCGAAATGTATTCATTTACTAAAGTTTTTTTTTTTTAAAGCAACAAAAAAATTCAATGTTTTTTTTTCCGTTAATTTTCTGTTTATTTCCATGATATATGATCTATAGATTTTATGAGCCAGTCTTACATGTTTGGACTGTACTGATGTGTAATATAACGTGTTTTTTCTGTTTTAAATCCATTACTTAAACAAAGGTTGAGGGAGCTAACACAGTAAACCTTTTAAACGCTTGCTGAGCATCATTACTTCTCTTGAATTTTCGTTGTATCTAATTTAGAATTCTGCCATATTGAATGTTGTTATATAGAATTTTCGGAACCCTTCAAATATTTCAAAATACTTTACTCTTTTTCTGTTCCGTATTAAAAAAAACAATCAGAAAAATATACAACGGGATGCGTCTGCCATCAGGCTATGTAGAAAAAAATAATTTTAAAAGAAATTTTCGCTGTCTTGTTAATTTGATTTCTTCCTATTCAATTCTGTGAATTTGGTATTTAAAATCTTTATTTACAATCATACGACACACTTACTTCATTTTCTATCTATTTTTGCTAATATGTTTACTTCATTGTAAATACATATGTGAGTTATTACACATAGATGGGTCATGGAAACATTAATCACTCAAAAATAACATCGGAAAATAATTTTTAGTTTCACTTCAGTGTTGTATTTTTTTTATATAATATACTTTTATTTCAAGCTATACACTTTGTTGTAAACATAAAAGTTTCATTCATAAAATATGTTTGACTAAAAAAATTATTTAAAAACATCTCCCCCTCCTCCCACCAACGCATTTTGATAGTTTTTTTTTTTTTTTTTAAATTTACAGTATTTTGTTAATATTATTCAATTTATGAATACTGACAAGGTTACTTTATTTAAATTACCTGATGTGATCGTTGAATTTTTAAATAATAATCTAATTATTTTATTTTAAATAATAGTTTAATTATTTTATTTTAAATAATAATTTAATTTGATCGTTAGAAAAATTCTGAAGATCATCCGTGTTGTTTGATCTGTAATAATAGAACATAATAGAACATAATAGAACATAATAGAACATAATAGAACATAATAGAACATAATAGAACATAATAGAACATAATAGAACATATTACTATAAAAACTGTTTTTTTTTAAACCTTTTGATTTAGGCTTGTCTTAATGCTTAGCATGTGGAGAATTACGACTTAACCGAGTTGAAATGTTTCTAAGTAGTTGATCTCGCTTTCTCTGGTAGCTCTTGTTATTTTCTCTGGCTCATATATCACTCGTCTGGCTCGTGTTGTCTCTTCTGACTTGTGATATCTATTTGTGTCATTGTTTATTTAGTTTTCATTTTCTTTATTCAAGAGATAATTGAGCCAAAATAATTTAATTGAATGTCACGCAGTCATTTTTTGTGTTTGTTTGTTGCCATCTTCATTTGATATTGTTGATACGGTTGATTCCCAGACGGCACGACGGGTCCCCTGCTGTACACCTCGGATAACCCCCAGATGGAGAACAGCACGTACCTGGTGGAGACAGTTGGCATGTATCTATTTGGCATCTACCACGTGGTCATCATCATTGTCCTGATCAACATGTTGATAGCCATGATGTCCCATTCTTTTGAGGACATTCAGGTGAGTCCCGCGTTGCGCTTCGATTCATTCAGGAAATACACGGTGACAACTTTTAGTTTTCTCATGTTGTTTGCATTAATTAACCCATTGAATAGTTAAATGATTTAACTTAACACATGAAATTGCTGACAATGTTTAACTATTTGAACTATTCAATAGGTGACATCGTTATTTGTTGTTGCTTGAGTTAGTAATTGATGGATCACCGTAATCGATCATTGCACATTTCTCTCCACATATCTCTTAGAATCTCTGTGTATTAATGGCAGTGGTGTCTTGGTAATTTGAATCTCGGGAGATCTTGTCTACCAGGGCATACAGCCAACTACTGGCAGTGGTGTCTTGTAATTTGGATCTCGGGAGATCTTGTCTACCAGGGCTTACAGCCGACTAATGGCAATGGTGTCTTGTAATTTGGATCTCAGGAGATCTTGTCTACCAGGGCTCACAGCCGACTAATGGCAATGAGATAGTGTCTTGGGTTCTGCAGGTTACCGGAAATAACAAAGTCCATAACGAAATATGTCCCTATTATACCAAAGTCGAGTGATTTAAGCTTAGCTAACATATTTCGTAACAAAATCATCAGTCTGTGATAAGCTAAATTAAATGATGCAAGTTTAGCATATCGAATAGCATAAAATAAAGAAAAGAAGGGGAAGAGTTTGTTTACATCTTTTGAAGACGCGCAGAAATTATCACCCGAAATACCCAAACACGAACACAATTTTTAACGGTTTTTGTTTACCAGGAACATCTTGTATTTACGAAGATCATAATTCTTTAGAAATTTTAGGGACAAGCAATTAATTTCTTAAATATATGATTATGTTCTCTTAGTTGTTTCCATTGGAAAGTATTTCGTGGGATTATTAAGAGCAAATACTTGGTAATGTTTGAAAATTGAAGAAATACGAACATAAACTGCACAGAACTATGAGCTAAACATAGTTTCATTGTGTGTACAAACTGGTTACTTTCAAATGATCATAATCATATAATGTATCCCAGATATTCAAGTTTCTCATTAAATGAGGTTCATAGGAATTTTTTTTTTTAAAGTGAGATTAAAAGAATCTTAAGTAAAAGCCCTGATTATTTCAGTTGGGATCTTAACAGATAAATGGAATTCACTTATACCATTGTTCTGTTTCGATTACACTCAAAAACCAAAGGCACAAAAACCAAGGATTTCTTTTCTTTGGAAATGCTAAATTGAAATATTAGCTAAAATCTATTTGTTGTTGTTTTCTACTAATCCATGCAATGCATGTTCTTTACCTTTTTATTATAACCCTTTTATAAAGACCGCTTCAAAGTTCTTGAATATATAATGTAATAACAAGCTGCATATCAGAATTTACCAAAAAGCCCCTCCATAATAAATGACGTCACACAGATAGGGGGAGGGGGGGCACAAATTTGTTTCGTCCCATCAAAACTCACAACTTCAAATAAAAGTTCCACTTAAAATATCTGATTTCTTACAATTTATTTTATGACGTTTTACGTGGCTTTACGCGTAGTGTTGCGATATTAACGAGCAACCTTTACAATAAATACATACTTAAATGACAACAAAGAGATTTGAAACATTCTCTTTTTTACAGCATTTATGGGGGAGGGGCGCAAAAGCTTTGTGACGTCATATAGGGGATGGGAGGTCTAAGTTTTTGTGACGACGCGTGAGGAGATGGTAGGTTGAGTGAAAAATCAGGCAAAATCACGTGACGTCATTTATGGACGACCCCAAAGTGCACATTCATGTGACAATAACAACGTCAGAAATACTCTTTCAGCGAACTTAGTAAATTAGTAAACATTAAAATACTTTTTTATCGGCGATAAAAACGTAATTTACTTTTATTTTAATCAACGATCAATTCCCCCCCCCCACACTCCTCCTGCAGACCGACTGTGACGTGGAGTGGAAGTTTGCCCGCACCAAATTGTGGCTCAATTACATGGATGATGGCAGCACGCTCCCAGTTCCATTCAACATGATCCCCACACCTAAGTCGTTCTTGTACGGCTGGCAGGCCATCAAGGAAGTCTTTGATCCTAGTTCAGAGGTAATGGAGCCGGGAAGACACCGCCGACAGACTTTTCTCAAGGTAGCCCTTTATAGCCGCGTGAGTGAAGTCAGAGCTTCAACGCTGTCTCACAATAATGACTGATGACTGAGATTAGGAAACAATTAGGACTTATGGCTCATGTCATTATGACTGATACACTAGGAAACAATTAGGACCTATGGCTCATGTCCTTATGACTGATACACTCTGAGACAATAATGATTGAAATCTCACATCACAATAATGACATCGTGTCACAAAAATGACTTACAGACCATGTTCTGTTGACATCGTAACCGCTTTACGCGCAGTACTCAACCAGTAGTAACCTCAGTATCGCAGTTATTGAGAGACATTGTTGGCGACACTTAGTTTAGTCAGAATGTAGTATTTAGTCACTGTTTCTTTTTTATTTTCAATTTATTTGTGTACTTTGTTAGCTAGTCTGTGCTTATCTGGCAACTCATATGCTAGGCGATATGTTTGTTGTTTTTCTTGGCCATGTTTAGTAAAGCTTTGCTTTTGATTTGAAGAATGTCTTTAAAGATCAATTAAATGGTGGAAACGTTCAGTAGCTTTCTATTTATGAATAAATAAAGATGAAATGAAAAAATGATTCAAGATTCAAAGCGTACTGTTTAATTTAGGATATCGTACTTAAGAAAACTCTTTGCTGTAATAAGTAAAGATATAGACTACAAGAGTACGAAATGGTCTTTATTTAAACAACAGAACAGTTGAGCATTTAAAAGACAACAATTTTCTATTGAAAAGATTTAACCAGACAACTCACATAAACATTTGGGACAGCTAATTTAGTTAACATAATTTTAATTTTTTTAATTAAAATAATGTGGAAAACGTTTTGACAATTCATCCTACGATAATTATTAACTAGATTAATTTTAAAGAACAGAAATATTGATTTAACGATCTTAAAGGGTAGCTCTAATTTACCAGACTGAATAGTTATTTCCTATATCATACTTAATTACTCAAGAATCCTAGACTAGAGAGGTAGATCTAAACAATATCTTAAGTTTGCCAGACTGGAGATGTACTTCCCAGACCTATATGGTAGCTCAAGTTTACAAGACTGGAGATGTACTTTCTAGAACTATAAAACGATAGCTCAAGTTTGCCAGATTGGAAATGTACTTTCCAGACCTAATCGATAGCTCAAGTTTGCCAGACTGGATATGAACTTTACAGACCTAAACGATAGCTCAAGTTTGCCAGACTGGAGGTGAATTTTCCAGACCTAAACGGTAGCTCAAGTTTGCCAGACTGGATATGAACTTTACAGACCTAAACGATAGCTCAAGTTTGCCAGACTGGAGGTGAATTTTCCAGACCTAAACGATAGCTCAAGTTTGCCAGACTGGAGGTGAATTTTCCAGACCCAAACGATAGCTCAAGTTTGACAGATTGGAGGTAAACTTCCCAGACCTAAACGATAGCTCAAGTTTGCCAGACTGGAGGTAAACTTCCCAGAACTAAACGATAGCTCAAGTTTGCCAGATTGGAGGTAAACTTCCCAGACCTAAACGATAGCTCTAGTTTGCCAGACTGGAGGTAAACTTCCCAGACCTAAACGATAGCTCAAGTTTGCAAGATTGGAGATGTACTTTAAAGACCTAAACGATAGCTCAAGTTTGCCAGACTGGAGATGTACTTTAAAGACCTAAACGATAGCTCAAGTTTGCCAAACTGGAGAGGTGTTTCATAGGCGCTACATTGTAAAAACCGTGGCGCCGTGGAAACATCTACCCAGTGGGCAGACATATCCATCAAAATTCTTTGACAAATCGATGAGATTTTCATCAGAATCTCAGGTCAACTAGCACAATGTCATCAGAATGCCAAGACAGTGACAGATAGGGTGGTTCACAATGTATAGGTAAAAAAAAAAGTTGAAAAATTGCTAGTGCTTCATAAAAATTGTGTTACCTGTGCTACAACGACCTTAAATATAAAATATAACTCCATTTGCAGTTAATTTAGTACTGCCTCAAAGCACCTGCATTTTTGTTTGGTCCCAAAAATCGATATTATTTCCAGCTTAAAGATCAAATTGAAGACTGGTCAACTGTTACTTATTTTTTGCAAGTACAAAGAATATTTAACTTTTAAAAAAGTAAACAACTCCATTTTGATTGTACTGTCTACAAGTGTTTAATATTTGTCTTAAATTTCATTTATTTCTAGGAGGTATTGGCTATTGATTTATTAGAGACAATTTTTTAAAATGGCTGTTACAAGATCTCAGACATATGTTCATCTGATTGGCGAACCAGTACAGTTATTTAATGGAAATATGCTACCAACAACTAGAGAAGTTTTACAAGTCTATTATCATCATCACAATAATGAAAAACTGTCTAAAACTGAATCGGTTACAGTTACTGTTAGACAGGTTTGCGAGATATGGGC
Organism: Radix auricularia; assembly: GCA_002072015.1. Lineage (NCBI taxonomy): Eukaryota > Metazoa > Mollusca > Gastropoda > Lymnaeidae > Radix > Radix auricularia. The sequence goes on from MUZC01001615.1 coordinate 142,201, forward strand.
CAGAGCAAGAGTACCATCAGCTGAAGAAAGAAATATTATCCACAAGCTAAAACTTCTTGTTGATAAACACAGAACTGTCTGTCGCAATAAGACCCGTGGTGGCACAGCTCAGATGGCAAGGGAGTCAAATTTTGAAGCTGATATGAATGGCCTGTTTGATATTGCTCATCATGATGCGATGAACCGAATAAAAATTGAAGAAGATAGGGTTTTTCTGGCTGATCAAAGAACAGAAAGGAAGTATGTCATGGGTAAAATAGACCAGCAGCTTACAGCAGTAGAAGGTCGACGAGCAGTAAGAATACAAAGAGAAGCTGAACTGAGGACCAAAGAAGACAGGAGGCTAAATGATTTAGCTCAGGCAAGTGCACCAGCATCGGCAAGTTTGAATAATGGTGACACCAGTGACAATAGTCATCTTGATGAAGAAAGTAGTGCAGAACTCAGTGACTACAATCCTGAATGCAAATCATCAGACAGTTCAGACACACAAGATCAAACACAGCAAAAGCGTGCAAAAATATCTGCAAATGAAGCTGTAAGTCCACAGTTAGCTGCAGTACTAGATCGTACAAGTGTCAGCAATCGAGATGCTGCATATATTATACATGCAGCAGCTACGACTTATGGACAAAATGCATCAGGTATGTCCTTGTCTGTCAGCAGCATCAGAAGAACAAGATCAAAGCATCGTACTCAAGCAGCTGCTAATGTGAAGTCTGCATTCAACAGAGATGGCCCACTGGTTATACATTTCGATGGCAAATTGCTTCCTTCAATNCTGGAGCAAAAACTAGGCAAAGAACTGCTATGGTTGGCTTGCCGACACCACGTCCTTGAAGTCCTATGCAGCGACATTTTTAAAAAGGTGTTTGGCCCAACATCAGGGCCAAATGTGATATTATTTCGCAGATTTCAAGAATTTTGGCCAAATATTGACCAAGTGGCATACAAACCATGTGCAGACACCCGCCTAATGACTGAAAGTCTAGCAGTGCTAAAACAGGAAATAATGAAATTCTGTCAGGACATTTTGACTGATAACAGGGGAGCAATTCCAAGAGAAGACTACAGGGAATTATTAGAGCTGACCATGATTTTTCTGGGACAGACACCACCACGTGGCATTCGATTCCGTGTACCTGGGGCTTTCCATCATGCCAGATGGATGTCACAGTTGCTGTATGTTCTGAAGCTGAATTTGTTTCAGGAACAGTTTAAGCTCAGTCGACATGAGAGCACAGCATGCTTAGAATTTGGACTGTTCACAACATTGGTGTATGTCAAAGCGTGGATATCTTGTACATCACCTTGTGATGCTCCTATAAACGATCTGTCTCTTATTCAAAGCATCACCAACTATCGTACCACTTCCAAGATCATTGCAGACACAGGAATTGCGGCACTTGGACCCCATCTATGGTACTTGGGACAAGAACTCGTGCCACTTGCTCTGTTTTCTGACCTTGTTTCAGCCGAGGTCAAGACAAGAATGGCATCTTGTCTTATAACTGCCAGCGAACATGAAACATCTTCAGAAAGGTCAATCAAATACACTGGCAAAGAAGAACTCTGTGATAAGAAACTTGATTATTTTATTGGAAGCAGATCACACTTCTTCTTTCAGGTCTTGAATCTCGACAAATCGTTTCTGAACTTGCCCATCGAGCAGTGGCCACAGCTGGAAGCGTACCAACACGCAAAGGTGGTTGCCCATTCACTAAAAGTTCTTAATGACTCAGCAGAGCGAGGCATTGCATTGGCAACCAACTTCAACAAGTCATTAACAAAAAAGGAAGATGAAAAGCAGTACTTGTATCAGGTTGTTGAGTCACACCGTAAACAGTACCCAGATGCAAAGAAGGCAACACTCAATCAATGAATGAACAATGAACAGTGTTGTAGTGTTTTATGTTACTTAACTGGTTCTGTGAACATTTTACTGATTGGCCCAAAACACTGTGTGTAATGCATTTATATTTTAATTGTTGAAAGCTCAACATTGTTCTGAGTTTATGTTGCGTAAACGAAAAAGGGCCGTTATTGTAATTTTCAAATCCAATTAGGCAGTACTGATTACTGAATGAATGTTCATTTTCAGAGTCTGTGAACATTTTGTTGACTGTTTGGAATTCTTAGTACATTTATAATTTCAATGTGGAAACCTCAACATTTTTCTGGCTTAATGATAAAAAAAAACGAGAAAATCGGCAGTTATCACCATTTTTAATCCTCATGAGGCAGTAGTAAATGATGATAGAATGACTCAGTTTTTGTTGTTATTTCATTATCTCATGACATATAACAGAAAAATAAAAAAGCACTACAAGTTACTAAAAAAAATTTTTTTTGAACCACCCTACAAGACAGTGTATAGATATCGTGACCAAAAGACCCTGAAATCCAGTACTTACTGTCAGCAGATTACCAGGATATAAGAGTTCCGCGATATAACGTTATTTCTTAATAAGATCTTCAAAATAGACTACTTGTAATGCTTATGAAAAGTTATATTAAATCAAGTAATTTCGGAAATATTCACAATTGATGTTGCTGTGAAATTGGGTGTTTTTAAAATTCAATTTAATTAAATACATTTTTTTTATAAAGCCCCTGATTAACTTTATTTTAGCCATTTTTGTGTTTTAAAATATTTATAAAGCAGCCTTTATTATGTTTTCATTCAAAATGTTCCTTATAATAACTTTGAGGCCCAAGATAGGGTTAGAAATTAATTGAAAGCTATTTTTTGTGGTAAAATACTGAGAAAAAATAGTGTTGCTCTATGGATTTATTAGGAGAACTTTATACTTTAAGAATTGTAATCGATTATTTTGCCGTTTGTTTTGAACTCAGTCAAAAGTGTGCAGATTGCTGATGCGACTGATTTTTATACAAAATACTTTTGCACAATGATTGAAGTGGATTGTTTCGACATTTTTAGCAAAAGGATTTTCTCTGATTTTTCTGGCAACTGTACTGTTTGCTTTATTTTGTATTGGGCTATTGTGTATAAGTAAACGTCACAATTCTCCATTCATTTCTTCCACATTGAATCATGTTATGATCTTGTGTGCTATTAGTAAATATGTTTCAGTTTTCTTGAAACAATTCCCACCTTCAAACCACCTTTTATAATCCAGATGATAAAATTAAAGTAAAAATCAAATGTGTAACGGGTTTTGTTTCCGGTTTACTTGTAGGCGATATTTAACAACAATATCTTACTCACAATGATATCTTTGAAATCCTCAAATGATGTATATACAATTTAACAAGATGAAACTTGTCAGAAACTCTCAAATCACCACCTGGATCTCTCTAGTGCCTTCTCCACCCTTACCTCATGCATTCTGGTCTATCACTTACTTCCGTCACGTGACCTCCTCTCAATCTCGCATTAGCATTTTCTCACGTGACAATGTGTACTTTTTTAAGCTGAATTTGTTGTCTTGAAATATCTTGACTTAAGTCATGTCACCATCTTAAAGGTACAAGCCTCATAAGACTTTTTGGAATGTTTCGTAAACGTTATTACTGTCAGCATTATCACGTGACACATCCAGACATTTCAGTTTTGTGTGTGTCCACCGTTTTGCAGAAGCGACGAGAGACAGTCTGTAAGAACCTGGAGTTAAAACCAGATGAGACGTCATACTCGGACATCATGCATCGGCTGGTCAAGAGATATCTCTTTAAGTTAGAACGGGCCAAGGATGAAAAGGAGATAGGTGAGTCCATGTTCTAGTCTACACGTTAAACTTTAAATTTGAAAAACTTACATTTATTTTATATAGCTTCAAAGTCAAAGGGAAAACAAATTCTCTTCCTTTTAAAATTACTCTTCATTAAATTTGTTTTGTTTCAGAGAAAATCTTTTTTTTAAAACTAAAGTTTCGAGTGTTGGGCCCATTTATACTTGCTCATTCTATAAATTTTATAAAAGTATCCAGAAAGGATAATTATACATTATATATGACTGTGTGATAACATACTTTTCATATAATGATATATTGTTTCCAAATAAGTATCATAAATCTGCTTTACCCAATGGTTCGTCTGTTTGGTTTCGAAAAAAATGAATACACTTAGATCTCTAGATTAAAGTTTTTAAATAAAATTTAGACTTTAATTCCTACATTTAAAATAATATTAAACCCATTTGAAATGTGAAGGTAAATTAATTTGTTGTTTGGTGTTTTTTTTTTATCTGAAGTCAATTAAGAAATTTTATTTTTATGGGTTAAGGATAAAAAAATGTTTAAGAGATGCAAGCATTTCTCATTTTAATGTGACTAAAAAATAGTAATATGATTTCACGTCTCTGTATTATTTCAAAAACATTAAATTGCTACACATTGTCATTCTTTACTGGGTAATCATTTTGCTTGTTATGGAGTTTTAAACACGTATTAATTTTTCCGCTTGATTTCCGGTCAGCAAAAGAAGGTCATGCCAACCTTAGAGCAGAAGAAGTTGAAATCTGGGACCCAACCATCCCAGATGGACCTCCTCCCCCGATACCGGAAACACCAAGCAGGATACCGTTCGCCACGCCCCCAATTCCCGAAGAGGAGGATGATATCAAGTCTCGTGAGTACATTCCTGGTATGGAAGACTGCACGGTATAGGAAGTAGGCGTGGTTTGGTGTGTAGACCATTAGATGGAAGATTGCATGTATATGAAGTGGGCGTTGATTGATCTGTCTGAGCCAAGAGACCTTTAGGTGATGACTGCACAGTAAAGATGGACCAATAGATGAAATACTGCATATTATTATATGAATCAGGCGCAGCAATATTGTTGTTTGTCTTGCGTGACAAATTTATGTGGAATGTTGGCATGCAAATGATCACTACAAAAACAGGCTATAGTCAATGTTCCCTCTAATTTTCGTTGGTTCATTGGCCAAAAATTGCAACAAACTCGTATGAATACAAATTATCCGATTTTCTTTCAAAATTGTTTATATCCTTGGTAACATTTGATGAGCACTAACTCAAAACTGTCGTGCAGAGTCTGGCTGATATCTGAACGGCAAATTAAAGGGAACAGTACTCGTTGTATGTTTAAACCATCCTAAACTGGGTGCATTAAAGAAAATTTGTAATAAAATTAGAGTAAATAAGGGTGACATTTTTATTTAAGAAGAGCATGTTCTAATATCAGGTGAAAAAAATGAGTTGCTGGATTTTTTAATTTATTTTTTTTTATATATTTTTTTTAAATTTTGAGTAAACCAGATCTTAATTGAAAATTTAAGTATCGATCAATTTTTTGAAGCACCTGTCATCTTAATATAATAAATTATTAAAAACAATTTATCCAATAAATGTATATAAAATGCAAGTTTAAGGTCTGAGAGTGGATTTTTTTATTATGCGATATTTTTTATAAAAAGTCTAGTTTCGATAAAATTTGCAAAACTTTAAAACTTCCGGCCATATTTTATTTTTATTTTTTTTTTTTTTAACAAAAATGACAAAATACCAATATCCATTCTTTTAGAAATAAGAAATGTTTAGGCCACCTACACCTATTGTATATGTATTAATGTTCGTGTATGGTTTACAATCAACGCACTGTCTGTAAACCAATCCATGCATCAAATAATCATTAAAACTTTTCTCAGATTATCGATCAAACAAAAGAAGGGGCGGCTCCAGATCTCATAACAGGAGGGCGTCCTCCTCCAACCTTCCAATAGCAACAACCTTAGCCATACCTCAGCTAGATGCAATTCAAAGGTAAGATAACTCAGCTAGATGCTAATTAAAGGTAAGATACCTCAGCTAGATGCTATTTAAAGGTAAGATACCTCAGCAAGATGCAATTCAAAGGTAAGATACCTCAGCTAGATGCCATTCAAATGTAATATACATCATTTAAAAGAATTATAAATAATTTATATTTGACTCTCAGATGTACAAAGGAAATTAAAGTTTCTACAATGGTTAGACCACTTAACTAGATTCCATGAAAAGATGAAATCCCGAGCTGATTATCATTCAAAATTTAAATACGTGATGTATTTTTTAAAACGTTATATGCTGTAGCTAGATGCTAAACAATATGAAAGATATTTCTGGTGTATTTTAAACATTGCTGTTATAATAAAAAATCATGTTAAGCCTGGTCCCTTTTGGAACTCAGGACGTGTTAGCGCATTTTCGTATTATGTATCAGTACTTATGTTAGATATCAGCATTATGTAGTTATCAGTAATTGTGTTTAGATTTTATACATATTTTTATGAATTTTCTTGTGTAATGAATATACCACAAATGATGACGTAAAACTCTCTAAACTTTTACACATATTCTAATGACGTCAACAACAAAAAACTAATACTTTTGATAATACTAAGACTTCCGGCAATGGCGGCCGTTGCCTGCGCCAGTGTTATCTCTCGATTCGCAATGTTTTTTGGTAGTTTTAACGGGGATTTTTAACGGATCGAGTAACTGAGTGTTGATGCACAAATGGCAGGTCAGGACATACAAAAAACATATATACATCATGGGTCTAGGACTTATGGATGCTGAGATCTAGGGTGATGACAGACGGACGGACAAAACGGGTGCAATAGCGCATTCGACTTCTCGAAAATGCGCTAATAAAATGCATTAATAAAATGCACACCTTTAACCTTATTTCATTTATGATACCAACAGATCCCAAAAACTACTTGATATGCGTCTACAACAGCTCCAGGCCAACCACAAAGAGACCAATCGTCTCCAAGATGACGTGGAATTCATCCGACGTCTTATGGCGGAAAACCAAAAGGCCCTGTGTAACGTCGTTCAGGCCCTCGCCAACATCCAGGGAGAGATCGTCAACCTCGTCCAGTGCCTCAAACCACAGCCTAAACCCAAGCCGGCCAACTCCATCAGTTCTCAAGGCAGCCTGCCCAACGCCCACCATCCGGCCAACGCCGTCACCATCACACCCGCGGGCGGGACAGTGTTGGTGGAGAGAGATGTCGAAGTGGGTGTAGGGGGCATGGTGGTGGGCGGGTTTGTAGGGGGAAGGAAGTTGGAGAGAGAACGAGGGGGCAGCGGGGACAGAAGCATCAAGAAAGACCGGGGCGACTCGAGAAAGAGATCTGGGCCTGATGACGATGAGAGTAAAGTATGACCACCAATGACGTAGTCGGTTTTGTTATCACCTAGCAACAATGTTTTAGTGAAGATTTCTTTCAACTTGCGATCATTCATCGAGACCTCCCATTCCCTCCCCAATGCCCCCCATTCCCTACCCAATACCTCCCATTCCCTACCAAGCACCTTCCATTCCTTATCCAACACCTTCCATAGCTTCCCTAATGCCTCCCATTGCCTCCCCAATGCCTCCCATTCCCTCCCCAACATCTCCCATTCCCTTCCCACCACCTTCAATTCCCTCCCAAATGCCTCCTACTCCCTACCCAACACCTCCCATTCCCCACCCAATACCTCCCATTTCCCTACCCAATACCTCCCATTCCCTACCCAATACCTCCCATTCCCTACCCAATACCTCCCATTCCCTACCAAGCACCTTCCATTCCTTACCCTTCCATTGCTTCCCTAATGCCTCCCAATGACTCCCATTCCCTCCCATTGCCTCCCGAATGCCTCCCATTCCCTCCCCAACATCTCCCATTCCCTTCCCACCACCTTCAATTCCCTCCCAAATGCCTCCTACTCCCTACCCAACACGGCACATGACCCTCCCCTTCCCGAGACTAACCAGTCATTGTACTGAATTATGCCAAAAGTTTTAGCCCCGCCCAATCTGTAATGAATCGGTCACTTCAAGTGGTTCTATATTTCTTGGAAATTATTTTGACTACGCACATATAAGAGACAATCAACTTGTCGAATCTGAGCTGTAAAGGTGGTGAATGAGTTTGAATGAAACTTGAATGTAGACTAACAAGTGTAACATCTTCAACTGATGTTAGTATGTGACAAATAGATAGTGGTATATTTGGGGTGTAGGGTTAAAAGGTGGCATTCGCTCAGGACTTAGATTGAGGAGAGGAGGTCTAAGGGTGGAGTTTACTCTGGGCATATGTGGTGCTCCAGAGGTGGCATTCCCTCCTTACATATGTGGGGAGGGGGTTCAGGGGGGCATTCACTCCAGGTGGTAATACAGTTTTTAAAAAAATATATATTTTGTAACAAGCATATTTTTAGAGGAAGGAGAACTTTGTGTTTTCCATGGCAACACAACCTTATCTACACTGAGAATTTCTAGAGCATAAACAAGCAACAATTTACCACACTTAATCTCAAGGTGTCAACAGAACAGCAGTCGGCTGTTGATGACCAAATTTAAAAGCTAATGTTTTGAGTTCATGTCAATACTTACCTAAAGAAACAAACAACATTCTGAATGAGTGGGACTCATTATGGACATGAACCATCCATTCACTGGAGAAACACAAGAATAAGTCTTTATATTTATTAGCTCTGACCACTTATTACCACAACTCCACATCAATTATTACTTTACCTTTAACCTAGCAGTATGTTTTTGTGTTATTTAGTTATATATCTTAACTTGAAAAAAATATGAAAGAGTGATGAAAAATTGTTTAGGGTTAATTGCAACTCCCGTTGCCTGTCTTTTGTCTAGATTTAATCCATTGACAATATTTCCTTAGCTGCAAAGCCTTAAGTCCATTATTTTTTTTAAGCAATGTAGTTTGTTTTTTTTTAACCTTAGTTTTTTAAAGACTTGAACAACATTTTTATACTATTCCATGTAGATTGAAAAGTAACTACAACAGAAAAATCCAAAAATGTTATAACTATCAGGAATACACATTTATTTATATTTTTAACCATTTGTTCAAAATGAATATTTTTTTTTTACATTGTGATCAAAGACAGCTATAGAATTCTTGTGTGTACATATTGTAGTTATACCATGTAACTTTCTGCTCTATTTATTGTAGAATTTTGGAAAAGTTGTGTGCAATAATAAAGAAGACTTATTTATTAGACTGGTGTTCTTCCCTAAGTCCAAGTAGTGCGGGCACTACTTTTATGTAGCATTAATTTATGGAGGTGCTGTTTGGCCTTTCTTTAGAAAATGAAGTTTACCATGAAAATTTGAATGAAATTGTTTTTTCTAATTGATGTTTATCATGACTAAGAATAATCTGGAAATTGGAGAAATTTATTATATTGGTTCAATTTTTAAAAAAAACAATACAAATTGACCTCATAAATATTGATTACATGACATCAAAATAACACAATCATTCAACTTAATAAGTTTGACAACTTTATCTCAACAACATCTTGACTTAATTATAGCGAAGACGTGTTCTTTCTTCTTTCTCTAATTTAACTGTTCTGGTTATTTGAATTTTAAGCCTCTGTAAACTTAAAGTCAGCTAGACACCGCTAACCCTGTCCTAAGACTATAACATTATCTTCTTGTGATTACAATTATTTTAAAGATATAACAGATTGTGTGCTTTCAAGTGAGATAAGTTTGACAATAGCTCTAGGTATGAAGATAATCTGATATAAGGTCACTTTAAAAACATTACGATATCTCTTGTGTGATTTTTCTGGTATAATTTCCATTGTTTTTATAGCAAAGTTTCTCGATAACAAACCTGTAAACATATTTTGTTTAGATATTTCTTATTTATTTTTCTGGCAATTTAATGTCTTATCATTCAGCATCTAATGTTTTAGATGTAAAATTCATTTCTTTACAAGCAAACGTAGAGATAATGTATCATTTTAAAGCTGATAAAAACTATATTAATGACTTTGACCAACTTATATTTATAGAAAAAAATGTAAGACTGAGATTTTGTTAATGATATTCTATACAATTTTATACATGCATCAACACTTCACACTCACTTATAAACAAAGGGAATCTACGCTGAGCAGCAGCTTCCAGTCGGTCAACAAGGTTCCCTCCAACTATAACAACACTGGCCAACCACAAGCATCCCTTTGCCTATGATGTTATCAGAGTATTTAAAAAATTTGAGGAGCTATCAAAAAAGCTGTATCCATCCAAACTTTGACCACACCATTCCTGATGACTTGAATAATCTGCTCGCTCTCAACAAAATCTTCTTTTAAACCCAAGTTGATTCCCAACTACATCTCTTCCCTGTAGAAATATTCTAGACTCCACCCCCACCCCCACCTCCCACTGGTTGCTTTTTGAATCAAGACGTGTCAATCCAATAAAAAAACTGTGTGTGCATGACGTAATACTGCATGAGCATTATAATGTGATAACGTTATATTGCTATCAAATTTTCCACCTAGCTCTAAGTGTACAATGTACATATCATTTATTTATTTCATTTCTACTCTATACTTGGGTCAAATTTGCATTGGCCATTTACCTCCCCTTCCCTATTTAATACCTGTCCTCATAATATTTATAGGTCTATGCATTGTTGTCATGATTTATTCATTAAGAAACTATTGTTACTAGTTACTCATAAGACACTATATCATTATTTATTTATTTGTGTTCCATTCTGTCCACGCACACAAAAATGTATTATACTACTATAGCTTGTCCTATTACATGAAGATTCACATCAGCTCTTGAGATTCTGATTATTTTACATGATGAGTCTGTAAACTGAAAGACAGGATTAATTAATAGTCGCCTACTACAAAATAGATCTAAAACATCAACTAAAACCTGGTGTCCTCTAATTTATTTCAAGAATCTCATGTAATTATAAGCCATCAAGATTTCACTGACGTCTCTACTCTTCATACTCATAGAAGTATACCGGAATACAAATAATTATCATATTTCTACAACATTGTTGATATAGAATATACTATATATTAGTAAAGACCCAAAAGCCAGAGAGTAAATAATTTTAAATGAGGTGTGTGGATTGATTTCTTCCCATCCGTAGGGATTTGATTTCAAACTTAAGTCTTTAGGATAATTTAAAATCTTGCTTAAACATCTCAAAGTCATGTACTGTTGGAAAAAAAATAAGTTTTGGACATTTAAGATACTGTTACCTTGAATTTAAAATCTATTGTATAAACAATTAGTCTGGTCACATATTTTGTTAGTCCTGTTATATGAAAGACAGAGCTAAACTTTCATGAGAATTGTATTGTTTTATTTCTTAACATGACTGATTCTTGTCTAATGCATAAGTTATGCAACGTTGTGATTCTTACCACAGAAACAATTTTTAAAAAAATAAATTCTTACACATAAACTGATAAAGATAATGTTTGTTATTTATTTACAACAGTAATTTTAGAAATGTGAAGGAAAATAGTTGTGTTTTTTAGTATCCTGTTTCCATTGCATTGTGTGGCTCTTATCGTGTTTCTCAAGCAGCATTATCTGAAGAACCTCTCAAACTAGAAAAAAAAACGTTTCTGATGCATTATTCAAATATCTCATTGCATTGATCTTGTGCCACATGGGATAGCCTAAATTGTTCACATCTAGTCATTTCATTTTTATGATTTTTTATTTGCATGAATGTGTTATATATATATATACATTTATATCATATATCCATCCATGTGTCGCTACAGCCCATGTAGGGCTTGGGCCTGCCTCACGACCTCCTTCCACTACAGCCCATGTAGGGCTTGGGCCTGTCTCACGACCTCCTTCCACTCAGGCCTTATCAACGCCTTTCTTCTCCAAGATGCCCAGTTGTAGATCTTTCTCTACATCATCCAACCATCTAAGCCTAGGTCTTCCCTTGTGCCGTTTTCCTCTGGGGTTTTGATGGTGTACCCTCTTTACTCCTCTATCATTTGACATTCTTTCTAGGTGTCCTGCCAAGCGCAGTCTGCCCTTTTTAATTTCTGCAACTATTGTGGTATCCTGATATAGACTGTATAGTTCATGGTTAGTTTCTATCCTCCATCCGAACTCATCCTTTGTTGATCCATTAATTTTCCCGAGAACTTTCCTCTCCCCTGTATTTAATAGGTTTTCCCCAGTTTTCGTTAAGGTCCAAGTTTCACTTGCATATATAATAATATATTACAGCTGGTCTGATGACCATTGTATAAAGAGTTTTCTTTGTTTCCCTTGTAATGTTTTTGGGGATCTTCTGGCTATTAAAGTATGCTCTATTCCCGGCTGATATTTTTTCTTTGATTTCTAAAAATAATTCATTCCTTTCAGTAATTAGTTTTCTTAGGTATTTGAATTGATATACTTTTTCAAAAGTCTGGTTCCTAATTTTAATGTCTTCACCTGTCATTTCTTCTCTTTCTAGGGTCATGTATTTTGTTTTTTGGTTGTTGACTTCCAGTCCTGCTGGCAGTGATGCGTCTTCTAATTCAATGTATGACTTTGATATGTCTTTAGTACTTTGGCAAGCAGGTCTATGTCATCAGCATATGCAAGGTAATGGATGGGTTGGCTATAGAAAGTGCCAATAGTTTTTGGTTCTTGAGTTATGCTCAGGAAGTATCCAGTTATATTTCCTCGAGTGTCGATATTTATGCTTCTAATAACTCTCAAACGTTAAGTTAAAGAGCACTAAAGACAGTGAGTCTCCCTGCCTTAGTCCTTGTCTAATCCTAAATTCCCTTGAGTATTCTCCTTAGACTTTAACTTTGCTTTTTGAATTGTTCCACGTGACATTTATCATTCTTGTCAGTTTGTTGGGTATGCCAAACTTCTGAAGCGTTTCATAAGGATATTTCCTTTTGACGCTGTCATAGGCCATTTTGTAATCTATATATAGTTGATGCACTGGGATGTTATATGCATAGCATTTCTCTATTATTAAAAAATGCCTCTGATGGTGAAAATTTGATAAGTCGTTGATCCGTTTTGTCTGAATCCACATTGGTAGTCTCCTAATATTTCTTCAGCATATGGATGTAGTCTTTTGGCTATAAGTTTCGTCAGTATTTAGTAGGAAACGTTTAATAAGGAGATTCCTCTGTAATTTGTGCACTGAATTTTGGATCCTTTCTTGTGTATCCGGGTTATTAATGCAGTTTCCCACTCTGTAGGTATTTTCTCCTCTAGCCAGAGTCTAGTTAAGAGATTATGTATCTGAATGTGTAGTCCTCCTCCTCTTGCATACTTAATAAGTTCTGCTGTGATAAGATCTTCTCCAGGAACTTTGTGGTTTCTCATGTGATTGATTACTTCTTTAGCTTCTTCTAATGTTGGCGGGTTTATAAAAGGTTCTGGTCCTCCATGTGGTGGTTGGTAATCATCATATTGTCCATTGTATGTATTCAGTATGTTTGTATGCAGTATGCCCTAAAAATATTCAGCCTATCTCTCCAATATCTTACTATTTTCTGTGATTAATTCTCCATCCTGTCTCTCACACATTTGGGGTCTGGCTTGGTATCCATTCATGTCATCTTTTATCTTCAAGTACATTCCTCTGATATTTCTCTCCCCATTCCCCTTTTCTTTCTGCACATTTTCGTCGCTTCTCTTCTGGCCTCTATGTCATTTGTATATTTGTGTTGCCTTTCTGGTGTTTCTTTGTAACATGATCATTTGTGCTTTGTTCCTTTCTTCAATAGTTTTTCTGCATTCGTTGTCGAACCAGCCAGCTCTCTTATTAGTTTGTTGGAACCCTACAACTTTTTCTGCTGATCTTTTCATAACATTTTAATCCTATTTCTTTGTTCATTTATGTTGTTTACCTTGTTCGCTTCTTCTTGAAATGTTTCGAGGTGTGTTTCTAGTTCAGTTTGGTAGGCTTTTCGGTTAGTCGGTCTTTGGAAGGTTTTTGGTAATCATGTCGTTTCTCCTTCTGATTATGACAATCCTGAATCCTGAATTATGCTTATTCTCTAATTGTATTTAACTCGTACAAGTAGGTGGTCAGAGTCAGCATCTGCTCCTCGATAACTTCTTACGTCACGTATATCGGATCAATGTCTCCTATCAATTAGAACATGGTCAGTTTTGTTGTGGGTGACTCCATCTGGTCAGTTTTGTTGTGGGTGACTCCATCAGGTCAGTTTGGTTGTGGGTGACTCCATCTGGTCAGTTTTGTTGTGGGTGACTCCATCAGGTCAGTTTGGTTGTGGGTGATCCATCTGGTCAGTTTGGTTGTGGGTGATCCATCTGGTCAGTTTGGTTGTGGGTGATCCATCTGGTGAGTTCCGAGTGGCTTTATGTATATATATCCTTGTGTTGAAACTTGGTGCTGCTCACTGACATTCCTTTTCCTAGAGCAAAGTCTATCAATCTCATGCCATTGTCATTGGATTCATCATGGAGGCTTTCCTTGCCAATGATTGGCATAAATACCTTTTCCTTGCCTATTGTTGCATTCAAGTCTCCTATCACTATTTTAATATCATGTCGTGGTGCCTCCTCGTAGATATTTTCCATTGTCTCATAAAAGGATTCTTTAAACTGATCTTCCGCATCTTCAGTGGGAGCATGTGCATTTATGAATGTTATATTGAACATTCCCCCCCCCCCGCACACAAAGGGAGCACAATCTTTCATTCTCTGGTTTGAAGCCTATGACTGCATTGCCTTCTTCTTTTTTAACAGCAAATCCTGTTCCTTGTGTGTTGGTGTTATTACCACAATAAAATACTGTGAATTCTCTTGTTTTTAGTATGTCTGAATTTTTCCATCGAATTTCCTGCAGTGCAGCAATGGATATCTTATATTTATTCAGTTGTACTATAAGATTGTTTAAGGCTCCTGCTCTGAACAGCCTTAGTACATTCCAAGTCGTAAACCAAAAACCGCGTCCATTTACAGGCTTAGGTCGATTTCCATTGATATCAGTCCGGGTTTTATTTAGTTGCTTGGCTTTCGTAAAATGTTGTTTTTTTTTTTACATGGCTGGGTTGTTAGCCATGCGCACAACAATCTTGGGGGTTGCACCTCACAGCTCTCTGGATACCTGCCTTTGTTCGGGTTGGGTCCCTAGCCTTTGTGGATCCCTCCACTTCCTACATGGCAGTACATACGCTCCTTCTATACAGAAGATTATTGCATCCTACGCTTATCTATGGTTTGTGACTAGTCCTGCATTCTTATTAAATGTTGTTTAAGTGTTGGTTTTCCTGCTTTTTTTTCAGGCAACCCATTTTACGCTCGAATTCCGGGCGGGAAGAACGAAAATTTGTAGACTATGTTTGGTCTTGCATATGGAATAAGAAAGGTGTTTTATCTTGGTTCTTCTATCCTCTAGTGTTTCAAGGTTTAATGATTTAACTAATGGTGTCATTTTTGTCAGTTTTGAACATTCTGCTGAAATGAATCTGGCATTTCTTTTTTTGAATTTGTTCTAGTTTATCAAAGTTTTCTTTGGTGGATAGAAGAACCAAGAGTAAATTAGTAATTATACATAAGGCAATTAATTCTAATTTAAAAATACAACGCAAAGATAACTTGATGCAACCCTCAAATAGACATAAAGATAAAAACACATTTCTTATTCCATATGCAAGAACAAACACATACAAGTTTTCTTTCTTTCCGTCCGGTATTCGGGGGTGGATTGGGTTGCCTGAAGAAACCAGGAAATCCAACACTTTATCATCATTTAAAACTCTAGTAAGAATACGGGACTAAACACAAACCATAGAAATACGTAGGACGCAATAATCTTCTGCACAGAAGGAGCGTCTGTAACATATAAGATAAGATAAATATAATCATGGATGAGGATGGGGTTAAAATCTTTGACATTAATCGCATCAAATTTTCATTTTGTTACAATTTATTAAAAAATGTATTACATTTATTTTATTTGGGTTGGGAAGGTGGTGGCCATCTTCAATATGAAAACCGTTTATGTTTTAAATATTTCAGACCGTTCAATTGATCTTTTCTGTCCTGGAAACATATTTGAATGGTACCTTTTACATGGTAAGATTTAGCCTTAAAGCACTTTGTGTCAAGGATAATCCTTTTTTGACGTTTAGTAACTTAACACATATAACCCTTAGTAGTATTATGGAAGACATGGCAACTATTTAAATGTGAATCGTAGAAACAATGAGTTGTGGACTTCATATTGGAGAATATTCAAAACTGGCAAGAATAATACCATGATTGAAATCATTAGACGTTGAAACTCTTCAGAGGAAAGTGGAGCAAAGTAGTAATAATACATAAAACAAATAATCAAATAATTATAACTTGGAAATACAACACAAAGATAAACAAATACATCTCTCAGATAGACATAAAGGTAAAAACTATTTTCTTATTCCGTATGCAAGAACAAACATACACATTTTCGTTTCCCGTCCGGAATTCAGGCGTGGGGTGGGTTACCTAAAGAAAACAGGAAAACCAAAACTTTATCAACAATTAAAACTCTAAATGAGTTAGTAATAAAAGTGCAAGACTACACACAAAACATGCATAATAATCTGTTTAGAATTAGACTCTTTAACAGATAAGATAAGATAAGATAAGATAAGTTTAAAATGTATCACTTATTATTTAAAATAATTACAGAACTATTATAAGCCTGATCCCAAATTTTTTTCAATGAAATCTTTGAAAGATTCTACAAATTCTACTTCTGGATATTGAAACTTAACATATCACACAACTGGAATTTTTAGAGGTGACAAGTTTGTTTTGTTGTTGTTTTTTTTTTAAATTTTTTTTTTTTTTTTTTACCCTTTTTAACATGATTATCGCGAAACTCTAGATCGTAATTTGCTAGCAGATCTATAACTTCCAGAAAATTTCATGGTGGCTTTCGTATCTTGGATAGTTTGTATCTCGAAGTAAGTTTTACATGCAAAATACATAATCCGTTTCAAGCCACATACACTTTTCGTATCTTAAGGCTTGCGTATCTTGAGGTACCACTGTATTTCCAGTAATCTATTTACGTTAAAATTGTTCTCATGTAACCCATCCCGTCTCTATTTTGGAGTAAGATTTGTGATTAACTTGGAAAATGTAATTTCAATGTGTTGGACACTTTCGCAATCTCGCTGCACTTGTAGTAATGGAAAATTTTCATCTGTACGTGTAGGCAATTTTTTAAAAATATAAATTAAGTTCTTTTTTTTTTTAAATTTGAATAGCTTGTGCGGATACATTAATTTTTGCTTCACACAAGATGAGCGGCTGACCTACGTGAAACAATGATAGGTACTAGCACATCAGTGTCATGTTCTTAAAGGGCGACCATAAAGTTCGTCACTCTATTTTTGACAATTTTTAACCCCCCCACCCCCTGTCACAAATCTCGGATCCCCCNTTATTTTAAAAAAAATCCCAAAAAAGAGTGGAGGCCATAAAGCAAACCCCGGGACCCCCCCCCCCCTAAAGAGCGTAATACTTTCGAACAAAAATAATGTTTTTAATTAACAAAATAATTAAAATTTATTATAAAACACCGTTACGGGACACATGGCCCGACACCCCATCCCCCAGTCACAAACTGTCACACTTTATTACACCCCTCCCCCACTATGGAGCATGACGTACTTTATGGACGGCCCCTAATACTTCTTTGGTCCCTTGTTTTTCAGCTCAGTAGCATTTTCATCAGAAGACTTTATATTCATTATGGGGTTTTAAGTTTTAGAATCGGAAACATTCACGCATTTTAATAAAGTTTCTTCATTCCTTTTTTTAAAATTTATTTGAACGTTTTTTTTTCATTTATAAAAGCTAATTTACAGCGAGGAATGTGCCGCCCCCCAACAAAATGCCGCCCCGAGCATTCGATTGGCTCATGGATGTGGTAAAGTAATTTTTCCTTCTACAACAGGAGTGAGTCAGTGACTCAGATTCTGAGTGACTGTCAAATTTGATAAATTAAGTAAATTATCAGCTTATCAGGGTCAAGTTATCATACTCCTTAACTTCAGCTTCCTGGGTTTTTTTTTTTCTTATTTATTTTCTTTCTTTTTTTTCTCTCTCTTTTTGTTAAGTAGTTTAAATATAAGAAGAGTTATATCCAATAATATGCATGGGCAATATCAAGTCTGAATTTTTTGCAGTAAAAACTTACACATATCATAGACTAGTAGGCCTACTGCTTTGATGGATTTGTCATCGAGTCTTTGTTTTATTTGATAAAAAGACCAAAATTATTTTTAAAATTTCATTCAAGTAGCTAATTAAAGACGAGTAATTTGTTGCCGCCATCAAAGTGTCGCCCAGGGCATTAGCCCCCTCCCCGCTACGCCACTGTGTGTCTCGCCCCAATATTAAAATTACTATTATGGCATAATTTATGCAGCTCAACAGTTACAGTATTTCATCTGTTACAGACGCTCCTACAGAAGATTAATAATAACAGTTAATAAAAATGTCTATCAGGAAATCAAACCCTCCTGAATAGGGCCAGGAAACTCTTACTACATAGCCGCCTGCTCAGAAAATGTTGCTTTTCAAACGTGTATGTGAAGAAGACGTTTACTTTAATCTTTTAAATAGGCCATCTTTAACGGATTTATCCAAACAAAAAGCGCGGCGTCTAATCATAATCTGCACCGAATCCGCGTTTTAAGAAAGGGCGGAGAGGTGCGGAGTGCAGACAGTTCAAGAACTAATGAAGGAGATGCAATGAAATAGAGTTGATGAAGTTTTGATTTGCCTTGGCCTGATCAGACAGCTTATTCCTTACCATCTATGCGACACGTAAATTTGAGAACAATAACAATGTGTCCTGTTTTTCTCGCCTACCCATTCTCACAAACCTTATATCGAGCTGCCAATCACTTCTATCAGATTCAAAAACATTATTAAAACATGCGTAAGAAAAAGCTTGCCTCACAATCATACATAGATCTACATCAAGAGCTTAAATTTATAATATTTTTTTTAAATACCCAAAAAATGCTTTTATTACTTTAAATACTTAACACCTAATAATAAATTTCAATAAATAATAATTTTTTTTTTTTTAATAATAGCTATAGCCCACGCAAAAGTACTTGTAGCATGGGCCTGGGGGATCTTGCTTGCCAACTCGTCACCCCCCTCCCCCGTACAGCCGCCCTGGGCCAGTCATCATACAATTATAAATTACTCTTGATCACATGCTGGGAAACACAACTTCCGTTAAGGGGCCGTCCATAAAGTACGTCACGTTCCATAGGGGGGAAGGGGAGTAAGAAAGTGTGACAGTTTGTGATAGGGGGGAGGTGTCCCGCCATGTGTGACGTCACGGTGTTTTATGTTACATTTTAATTATTTTGTTAATAAAAATATTTTTTGTACGAATGTGTAACGTACTTTGGGGGTGGGGGGTCCGAGATTTGTGACAGTTCGTGACTGGGGGAGGGGGGAGTTAACAATTGTCAAAAATAGCGTGACGTACTTTACGGACGCCCCCTAACAATATTGAAAATGTTTTGTGTGTTTTTTATTAAGTAACAAAACTGAAAGAGTGGTAGTTAATTTTCAAGCGGTGGACCGACAGAACGACCATTGTCAAAACGGCCCCTGCCAAAAAGGCCCTTGGCCTTATCAAAACTGCTCCTGTCAAAAAGGCCCCCGAAAAAAAATCGGCACTGGACTAATAGATGTTACTGAAATAAAAAAAACACTTAAATATTATGTTAGAAATTTTACTCACTGATTCATTTTCAGTTTTAGTTCACCAAGAAAAAAAAAAAAAAAAAAATTATTTTAAAAAATATCACAAGAAAGAGTGGAGGCCATAAGTAAAATGAAAAGCAACAAATTGTATCAATATAAAGTTAATTATTATTTTTTTAAAATGTTTGTGTTGTTCTTTAGAACAGTTTTCTAACTAGCATCAATCTGATACGATTCTCACCTTGTCAAATAATCTAAATAGAACAATTTTATTATTACTTTTCTAGTATTATTATTATTATCATTTTATTTATTTATTTATTTATTTTGCATGTGTTGATTTTAAATATCTTTCATTCATTCTACTCTTGTTTTAGGTTGTTAGTTTTCGCTCTTTATTACGTCTTTTTTGACATGGCATATTGTTTTCAAGTTGGTTCCCCAATTTTTATCTTAATTTTTTTTTATCAAAATGGATTATAATTTTATATATTTTATTTTCGAATCCTTATGTCCCTTGACTAAAATAACGTCCCTCAGTAGGTGAAAAAAATGTTTTTAAAAAAAAAATACTGATTTTTTTATTATTTTTTTGGTGAATAAATAGAGTTTATTTTTCCCCATACATGTTTTTATTTCAATTGTAAATATTTTATCCCCTTAATGGCAGTGGACTATCAATTGTACGTTGACTTCGTAAACATGGGCAAAGACAGGTAAAATTAGAGCGGAAGTTGACATCTCACTCCTGCGCAGACGCTCAGGTACAAACGACGGGAACCAGGAAATGGCAGCTAAATAATAGTTTTCGTTTCTTGTATAATTTCTATTCAAGTAATTGACCATGAGTTAGTCCTGCTACAAATTATCATTGGACGTGTTTCTGAAGGCAATCTGTCACGATGAAGGAGGTTGATTTAGATAAGGCAACTATAGACACCTACCATGCCTGGGTACAACGAGGCATCAGGAATGACCTAAACGCTGTAAGTCACAATTTTTAAGTATAAACAAACTTTAACAAAGATTTGAAAGATTGAAGTTCTCGTAGAATTATTTTTATAGCCCATGTTAATGAAAATAATAATATAAAATAAGTATTACAAAACAAAGACTTTGTCAAAGTAAAGAGTAAAAGACTCAAGTGTCTAAACACTTGGCCCTTGGCTTTCTTAGTCATGTCTTTGTAGATATTATAATATCCAAAAAAAACTTTAAATTATTTAAATTGACTTCTCCTACTTTGTGCTTCTTAAATTTTATACTGACACTGAAATTATTTATACTACTAGTGACTACTAGGCTATATTTTTTAATAAAAGGAAATTAATCAGGTCAGTAATAAGTGTCAGTAATAACAGTAATTTGAATGAAATAGAAAGAGCTGATTAATTGCTTACTTATAGCAGAAACATACAATTTTATGGCATCGGTAATAATTGAAATATAGTGTAGAAATAAAAATTAAACCTATTGACTATTGATACTAAAACATCAAATCTTGAAAATGTATCCATGGCAGTGAAAATATTTCAGCTTTTTTAAAGCATTAATTATTTTTAGGCTGGCAACTGGCAGTGATTATGGCAAAGATTTACCTACATTTGAATAAATTTTTATAAATATTTGGTTGGCCATGAATATTACTAATCAATTTTAATGCTCTTCCAATTTTTAAAGATGTTCTTGATATGAAAAACTGTAATATTTTATGTTGTCATTTGCAGGTGCATCTCGGCCCAGGTCGATATCCATTCAGGGCTGGACTCTTCTTCCTCTTCTGTGCATTTGTCAGCTTCTTCGTTGGGTTGCTGCTCGTGGCTCTCCGTATGCGACATGTTTACTTGTGGGCATGGGACTCGCAGTTCTTAGGACCTTTTTTCTTCATTTTGTTCCTGTTGTGTATGGCTGGAGCTTCCTACATGTTCATCCTTGCAAAACGACGAAGTAATAAATATAGAGCACAGTTGTATGTAAGTATTTTAATAATCTAGCTTTAATAAATTTAATTAAATATTTTTTATTATTATTTTTGGTTGCCAAAGAAATAAATAAGTTGTCAATAAATGGTCCCAAATGGGATTTCATTTATAAAATCTATTTTCAATTATTGCTTTGGAATTATCTTTACCGAAATGACAAGCTGTTCAATTTAATTTAGTATGATTTTAAAATTGTCAATTGTGTCCCACCCATTCCAGTTTAGACCTATTGGTGACTGGGGTGTATCCTGCATACACAAGAGTGAACTGGCTTTGGAGCTTGAATATAAGTAGGTTTTTTGTTCACTTTTCAATAATCAGGGTCTGAATTCAAAATTTCAAAAAAAAATTTGTAGTATAGTACAAAAAACCAAACGAAATCATTTCTATTTTACTGAATTTTGAATTAAAAATATTTTTCAAATTTATCCATAGGGCTGATCTTAAGTCTGGAACAACACCTCACAAAAATGTGAAACCCCGCTCTGAAGCATATTCACAGGTATGACTAAACTTGACTAACTAAAGGCTTGTGAGTTGTACAATCTCATGTCACTGTCATGACAATCATTAGATTTAAATGACTTAGTTTTATGGATGGAATATATATGTAATTTTTTTTATTTTGCAAATTAATTGTCTTTATAAATGGCTTTGTTTTGTCAAGCTTTACAAACTTTTAAATAATACTTTTTCTTTGTTTGTTAAACTCTGTATTTAATTAAATGGGTTGATCTAATTTAAAACAGTCCAGCAAGGATATTCGCAAGGCGCGTCCGAGAGATGGGAGGGATAACCATGCTTATGACAAGAGCCCTCTGGACGCCAACAAACCCTTTCGACCGAACGAACGCAGGCATGGGCCTCCAAATGAGGGGAGGAGAGGGCCGCCACCTGAAGGACGCAGAGGTCCACCACCAGAAGGACACAGAGGTCCACCACCAGAAGGAAGAAGAGGCCCGCCACCAGAAGGCAGAAGAGGTCCGCCACCAGAAGGCAGAAGAGGTCCACCGCCTCAGAACGGGGAAAGGTCCCGTGGACCACCTCCTGACTATGAGGAAAGAAGAATGGCAGATGAGAGGCAAGTCTCTATATCTTTCAGTTCTTTGATTAACTTAAGAGGGTCACAGGGATTTTAACCTTTATTTTGTGACTTATTACCCTATTGATCATTCTGTGTATGAACATATTTCCAGATCTCAAGATCGACTCCGACCACCGCCTAATGGCCATAGAGGACCTCCGCCACCTGGTGGGGCTGCTAGGATCCCCATGGACAGAGGTCAAAGACCCAGAGGGGTGCCCAGATTTGATGATGTGGAGAAAATTCCAGATGAAGAGTAAGTTCATCAAAATAATTTCATGCTGGTAAGGTTGGGGCAGCAAATTTGAATAAATTTCTCAACTATTTTTTTAAAATCTTAATTCTTACTATTTCTTGGGCTCTTTTTAGTTTGGTAATCAAATATTTGTCCAAGCTTTTCACCTGCAAATGATATAAGTGAATTAAATTTTAGCATACTTGGTTTTAACTAAATGGATTACAGAGTTTTTGAGAATTCAAAATTTGATTCATCGCTTTAAGACCATCCAGATTCAGCCATCAGCTAGGTATATCCAACATCCTTAACTTTAATGACTATTTGAAAAATAAATATTGTAGCTCCTAACAGCAGCTCTGTAAAAGTAAATTCTTTACTTCACTGTGAAAATTCAAATATTTTGAACCCCTTCTAGGAGTTTATCATTTTGCTTGCCAAGCAATTGCCAAAATCACTAATGGAGTTAAATTTGTTGCCTTATGAAACATTTTTGTTTAAGTTTTCTTGCATTCATGTCCATGTTAACATTTGTGATGCTAAGAATAAATACGCACCATGAAATAAAATACAGTGCTGTTTATTTTAATCAATTACAGAATTTATTTTTAACATTGCGGGTACCCAATATGATATAAGCGTTCCAGTTTTGTCAATTTTTACAGTAGTGTAAAAAGTTCTCGACCATTTATTGGATGGGTCTTGTGTTTATCCTTAATGTGTTGGTTTAACTTAACTCATTGTATGTTTCATGTCATCTTCACTACAGGCTTCGTGATGTCAAACTCATTTTGGAAAGATCTCGTGATGAATCTGACATCTAAAGTGATCATCTTTGCAGCCTTGTACTTGTACAGAATTGTTCATAGCATGTAATAGCATACACGAATATTCCCTATTCATTTCATGTACATATTCCATCTACATATTCCACATCAAGTTCAGAGATGCATATTTTACACAGTTTATGTCTTTTAGTTTATTGAATTGATAAGAATGATATGATGTAGATAATCTCAAAAAATAGCATACATTTTACTGCTTGTAAAGCATAGTTTTTTTGGGGTAAAATTTAATATACCATGTTTTTTTAAAATAAGTATTTAGATTTTTAAAGCTTATTTAATTTTTTGGATTAATTCCCTTGTATTTATTTTCATATTGGTTCATAAGGTTCAAATTTTGAAAACATGTCCTGATTTATCGATTTATCATATCAAAACATTGTTTAAACATTGCAACTACAAATAACTATTTTTTCATAAAGGGAGGAAAGATATAAGTATGCCTAACTCAGGCTTTTGTACTAACATTTTCTTTCTAATGTCATATTATTGTTCAAATGAAACTGTTTGTGCAGAGAATACAGTTATAGTTTTTAAGTACATCGTTTTTTAAAACATATTGATTGTATGTTAGATTGGTGTCCTGCATTGTTCTCATGTTAAAATTCATACATTCCAAGTTGACACTATTCGTCTATCTCACTATTTTATAAGGTCTTTACTAAAATAAATATGTTCCATCAAAATAACGTTTTCATTTTTTTTTTTTTGTGGGAATATTGTGTATGAATTCGGTTTTGTTTGTTGAGTAAATTGTTTGATTGGTTACACTTATACGGGGTGAGTTTTTAAAATTTAATTATGTAATAAGATATTTTTGTTGTCAGCCATTAGAGCAAGTACCAAATTTTACTTTACATTTTTAGTAAATCTTTATCAAATTATGTGGCAACATCATGAATGATTGCCATTTTAGACTTTGGCTGAAACTTGATATATTTTAAATAATCTATATCAACCAAAAAGACTCCCATACACCAGATAGAAATATCATTTGGGACTTTTTAAACACTTTCAGGCTTCACATATTCATCTTCATTCAGTTTAACATTAGCAGACTCAGCAGCGTAGCGTGGGTTTGTGCTGCCTGGGGCAGAACCTAAAGATTGCCGCCCCCACCCCAAATAAAAAACAAACTATATAAAGGCTATGAAGCAAATATAGCTTTTCTTAAGAAGTATTAATGATACTATACATTTTTATGTTAGAAATGAACAGAAAAGCTTTCATTTCTTGATTAAAATTAAATTTTTCTGTTTTTTTTTTATCATGGCACATCCTTTCATGTACCAAATTTGTCAGTCATGTCATACTCAATAGAAAATAATAGCTATAGATTAGTCAATTTTGGTGTATTCATCATTTATCTTAATTAATTTTTCATTAACTTTATTTTAAAGAAGCTGCCTTAAAACCATGCACTGCTTAACAGACAGTTTGTATGCAGCATGCGATTTAATTACCGGTATAATATTTTAGGCAGGATAACTTCTAGGCTTAAATAATATACACTTGAATAAATCAACTGGTCTTAAATTAAATAATTCTTTTTTTTTTACTTTGAGGTAAAATATTCCTTCCTTTAAAATGTCATGTGAGATATTTCAAAGTTTAGTAGTTTGGCTGATGTGTGAAAATCATATTTCTTCCAAATTTTATATAACTGCCAAATCCTCACATTAACTTCTACGGTATTCTCATCTTATGAAGAATACAACTTGCTTTTCAACTGTTTTTCATATGGCATAGATACATATTCGCATGATCACCAAATATTTGTTCTCGATTTGCTATGTTTGATAAATTTGATGAAGTCTCCACATACAATTTTATCAAATGTCAAAGCACCCTTCAAGTATAATAAAGTTTTTCTGCAAGTAGCCTCTACAAATAATTTCGGGCATCATGTTTCCAAATGACAAAATAAATATATTTAATCGGGACTAAGAAATTTCCTGCATCTGTTCATGTTTTGAGATTTTCGTCTGCCTCTATCAATTTTTCTATAGATTTCAAAATAACCTAAAATTGCTTAATGGTGAATTACACTATAATTTATTCTGAAGTCTTTAATCCCTTGCTAGTAGATGCAATTAGATATTACCAATGGTTTATAGACATGGAAAAGAATGAATAACAGCGTTCTAGAGTAGTAAAATATTTAAAGACGTGGTTTCAGTTGGAGGATCATGTAAATAAATTACTGTTAATGAACTGTTTGAGCGAGACATGATAATCAGAATATATGTTATTGCATCTTTATTTAAATCATGTATACTTTCCAGCCACGAAGAAGTATGAACACACATTGGGTCTCTGCAGTCCATTATTTTAAGAACATCATTTATTTGAAGTAATTTCAGATATGTGGTATGCTTCACTGGAATCTTTGAAAAATACTACAACTACTGTTTTTTTACTTTACTATTGATACTTAATCAGTAATACCAAACAACTGGAAATGTTTGATCCTTATCTGAAAAATATGGAATACCTTGTACGATATTGGATATATCTTGTTCCTAAAAGTTAAAAGATAATTTTTATGAAGTCTAAAATTTGTATGCTATTTGAATTTGAGATGACAAGTTAAAACCCCTTTTCAGATGATGTGCATGGAGTGCTCAATGTTACTTTTCAAGCAAATTCTTTCTTTCCAGTATATTGCATTAATTTGCAACAGTATTTTCCTCTCTGTGACCTAAAAAAAACACAATTTTGCCTAGATTGAGTGATGTCATACATTCTAACAAGAACTTCTTGCCATTTTTTTTTTACAACTGATGAATTACAACATATTGCAATTCTTTTATTAAATTTAGAGTCTAATTTTTTAATCCGATTTCTAATTCCTCACGATCGCAAACAACTTTGGTAAAGCTGAGCACTTATTTATGAGTGACTACTTTTATATTTATGCGATAATTTCATTAGAAAAGTAATTTTGTTTATGATACTAAACAGAAGACTTACAAATTAAGATAATGAAGTTTTGCAATAAGAAGAATAACTCATGTAAACACTCCCAACAGTTTTCTCCCCCAGTAGTTTACTTACTTCAAACCAAACTTAAATTAGTTATATCTACCATCACATTAGTGTCATGTTCGTACACTACTTTAGCCCCTGTGTTTTTCAGCTGAGTAGCATTTGTATCAGCAGACTAGATTTATTATGGTGTTTGAAGTTTTGGCAATAGAAACTTTCACATACTTAAATAAAGTTTCTTCATATCTAATTTTTTTTTGTCTTTTCTTTCATTTAAACGTCTTTCAATTTTAGAAGCTAGTTGACAAGGATTTTGCTGCCTCTCCCCCCAAACAATGTGCTACTCAGAGCATTCGATAAGCTTATGTTTGAAACTTATAGGAATGTTTTATTTATACAGCTGTAGCGGCTGTAAAATTTGAAGAATCAACTAAGTTAACACATCAGTGTCGATTTTTCATACGACTTAAGCCTCTGTTTCTGTCAGTACAGTAGCATTTGTTTCAGAAGAATTTATAGCATATCAGAAGTTTAAAATTATGACATACTTAAGAACAGTTCCTTTAAGTTTTAAAGTACTTTCTTGTTCGTATTTTATTTTATTGCCATAAAAAGCATTAATGACTAGGAAGTCAAGTGCCGCCCGGGCATTTCCATCCACCCCCGCTACGCCACTGTTTTTTTTTAAATGAGTCGGTTAATTAATTATTCCCCCCCCCCCCTCAAAAAAAAAATTATTAAAAAAATTAATTAAATCTTAAGCTCATGACGCCTCTTTTGAGAATGCTCAGTATTGTGATTTGATTACCGGCTTACAGATGTAGTATTTAAAAATTCAACCTGAACATTTGGGTAAATAACATGCAACTCTCTCATACACAACTCAAGCTAATGTAAAAGAAGCCATTTTTAAATAGTTATAATTTAATTTTTTTAAAATTAAAAACATGTTACTATTTTCAAGTCATAAATGTGTATGTAAGTTCGCATTTACCATACAATTTAATACACTTATTATTGGATTAAACACATTATCATGAAATAAACTTTATGATATGTGCTAACAAAGTACCAATAAAATTAAATATAAATGCAATTTACAAAGAAACAAAAATATATACAGGCATCTACAAAAATATGATGTCAATGTCAGTTTGTAACAAAATACTTTTTTGTGTGCAAGGCTTTGTGTACAACTACAATGAAATAGAATCCTTGTGAGCTCATGTTAGAAGAAAAGGTAACTTAAAAAAAAAATTTCTTGATGCATTAAACCAGCCAGAGACTCGATGTCATTTACTGTCAAGCAAATTATCTACAATAGCTTTCCTTGATTCCTTCGCTTGACGTTCAAAGGCTTCTTTTCTCTTATCAAACACTCTATCCTGAAATTGATTTAAATAACATTTTAAAGGGCAAGGTAATAAGAAAATGATATCTTAATGAAAACACATATCAAAAGAAAAGTAACATTCAAATTACTTGACTGCATTACATAATTGGCGTTTAGAATTTTTTATATTATATTGAAACAATTCATTAATTAAGAAAAACGTGAATTATTAACTGAAACGTTTAGAATTCTGTAAATATTTCTTCATAATTCTGTTATGTAAGTGTAAGACAATGTAATAGCAAAAGTTGAAAAGTTATGTTACTTACTATATTAAGAAGTGTAATTTTTTTAATGAGTTCCTTAAACTCTAGTACAGTTAGGTCTTCCACAGGTGATCTAAGCTGCAGAAATGGGCATGCAGGGGAGTGTTTCTTGTGTTCAGCACTAAAAATAACCAGAAAATGATTTAGAAATCCAATTAGTTTTTGAAATCAAGATACAAAAATTCATAATAATTTAAACATAAAATTCAGCTGTTAAGAAAATTTATCAATAAAAAAGATGTCATAAATTCATAATTAGACAATTTACAACTTTTTATGACACATCAGTAATTATATTTTATATGGACTGTATGTGGGTCTAATACAGCTTTTAGGCCTTTATGAAGCAGAGTAAATATTCATTAAGTCTCGCCGGTCAACAGCATGCAAAAAAAAGTCATAATTTTATTTAACATTTTAACACAAAATAATGGTCAAACAATGATTGCATTATATTTTGACAAAAAATACTTGCATTGGAAGGTTCAATGGCTTATAAAGTTCTTTTTTGAATGAATTAATTCTTCCTAACTCCAATAAAATTATCAATTTTCAAATCCCCACCCCACTCTCAAATTAAAAAAAAAAAAAAAAACAAACAAAAAAACAGGCGATTTGTATACTTTATTAAAAAAATAATTAAATACTTTACATCCCTTCAGATTTGTTAGGAAAATTGCATGCTCTGTTTGGCAGCATTTAAACTAAATATGACAGGTTATGACTCACAGTGGATCATCAGTAGGATCCCAACCATCAAGCTCCTTTTGACAAAATGAGCAGCAGACATTGTCTATAGATTCCTCACAAGGATGAAAATAAAATCCAGCTTTGGCTAACTGAAATATATTATGAGTTTGATAAATATTCAAGGTTAAGTTTAATTACTTGGTAAGTACATCTCTAAGGATCTTCGCCAGTTACTATTTCAAGTACTTTTGAAATGGAGTCTATATATAAATTATAAATGAATATATTTAATACTGTTTCATATTATTTCATAAAGAAAGGAAAAATAACTTTGTGAGTCAAAAGTTATCTCAATTAAAATTAGAGAAGTGAAAAGTGCATTAAAAAATAATAAAAAGTTGGCATATTGTAAAGATAATTTAAATGCTAATGTAGTAAAAGATTTGTAGTATCAAAGCTTTGTTTTCTGAAAAATAAAATAAAAAATATTTATATTTGATCTTAAAATTTTAATTTGATTTTCTTTTGTTATTTTTATTACTATTACTTTGTAGAGTAGTATTAGATTACGCTGGTACCTTGAACAGTTTAAAAAATAATATATTAACAGGAAATAACAATTAATTATGGTGCACCATGTTTGCCTCAGTATGAAAATAACCTCTCAGGTGTTGATTTATGGATCATCCTAACACACACACACACACACACATATATATATATATATATATCTATTACGGCTGTTATCGATTAATCTAAAATTAATTGTTAACTTTTGAAAAATTACCGAATAATTAATCGATAATTTTTTATTAAAGCTAAAAATAAGATGCATGATGTCATTATACTGAAAATTTCAAGGGAAGTAACAAAAGAAGGCAATTCAGATTTTTTAATTTAAATATAAGCAGTTCAATAAAATGTTAATGAATTTTTTAAAAAAATTATTGTTAATTAAGTAAAAAACAATGTTTAATTTTTTATATCATATTCATTATTAAACAATTAAATGGAAAAGACGTAAACAAGGTAAGGGTTAGCCTGACCGGACGTAACAAAACAGAGAACGTTTTGGCAAAGAGCCTTTTTCAACGAACATACAATACACAAATAAAACGAAAATAAAAAATAAAATGAAGAAACTTAGCTGCGGTGAAATCCAAAGTATCCAAGAAAGTGGATACTCGTTGTGTAATAGGTTGAATCCGATTATACGTTCCCAAATTGGTTATATAGCAATTAATTCCGCATACTCTTCCTTTGTGTTTTGGGTTTAGATTTAGAATTTTTATTTGTTAATGTAGGGTTAGGGTTAGTTTTAGAATTTTAATAGTTGAATTTTCCAATTTCTTTGGTTCCCGGAATAGCAACAAAGATGGCGGCCAAGTTGAGTGGGAACGTTAAATTGGATTTTACCTCATACTCATACTATGATAGTGCATGACTGGGATCATTGACATAGCCAACTAATAGTGCTAGTACTATACTATACACTATAGGCTATAGGCCTACTGATACTGTAGACACTGTAGTCTGTAGTATACATGAACATGACATGATTATATTATACTCAGTATCAGTAACACTAAAATGACTATTATTATTAATAATTTATATACTAAACTATCTAAATTAATAACTTATACATTTTATTAAGTGTCTGCTGCTACGACAAAGTCGTAACGCCAACGCCAGCAACATCCCGCCGGATCATCTGCTGTTACAACATGTCGTAAACAATTTGCTGTATTTCAATTATGCTAATACTAATACTTTAAACTTTAACTTTAATTTAATACTAAACTATAGTTCTCATAATAAAATATCTTGATCATGCTTATTAATGAAATTTAAAGGTTTAAAAAAAACATCTAGATTGATCCATTCAATGAAAAACACTTACAATGAACTTACAAATTTTAAAAAATTATAGTTTCACAACAGCTTCGCTAGATGAAGTTATAGTCCGGTTAGTTTGAAAATGAGTTGAATTTGGCTATTTGCAGAAGTTGCGTATGTTGTAGCGCTAGCAACACCCCGTCGACTGCCGTCGAGTCGTCTGCTGCTACGACAAACTTGTCTGTCGAAAGCTAGCAACTGTGCAGCAATATCCTACTGTGTAGTAGTAGTAGCCTACATTATTTATACATTACATACTGATTCATACAATACTGACTTACTAAACTTATTACTACTACAACACTACACTCTACTCACTCTACACTAGACTACACTTACACTTACACTTTCACTTACGTCACTTACACTCTTCACTACTACTACAAACCTTTTCAGGCGTACATTTCCACGTAGATGTGTTATTTGGCCATTTCTTAAAAGTTTTAAGGCGCTCAGATTCAATAAGCATTTTAATTTTATCATCTGTAAATAACAGAGCTGTTTCGTAATCCATTTAAGTTTAGGTTTCAACTGATGCAAAGATCTGGGTATGCTTAGTTGTTTACTGGCAGTACTATTTTCAAATTTGTAACCGGAAGTGTCAAAAGACAAAAATATGTAAAAAGCATAACCAGAGTTGAGATATTTCCCAAGATCTATGGAATTTTTCGTAATGTTGGGAAATGTTGAATATTTTGGAGGAAAATTTGAATTCAACCTCCAATAAAATTGTAACGGGGAGTTAATCTAAAAAAAAATAAAGGAATGTCTTTAAGATTAACAGTGATATCCCATCTAATATTTTTAAAATCCTTATTATTTCAGTTTGTTATTTTTAAATCATGTAGCTGAATATTTCTACATATAGGATTTAGAATTATGACAATTTCTGAATTGGCAAAACATTTTGTGAGAGGCATTAAGTCAATAAAATATGTTAATATAAAAAGCTTTGGTGCAGCCAGGGCGGCTTTAAGTTTAAGGAATTGGAGGCCCTAGATGGAGTGAAATCTGTGGCCCTAAATGTAAGATTGTAAGAGAAAATTAAATAATAAATGCGGTAAGAATAAATTTAAAAAACTATTTTAAAAAACTACATATATTTATAAATAAATCAACAAATAACTAAAATCTTTACAAACATAATCGTGCAGATATAATAAACCTTCAACAAAAATCAACTTTTCGTGCTTTGATGGCAACAAAGTTTGCAATAAGTTGTGAATAATCCAGAGAATGGACGCTATCCCGTAGGTATCATTACCAGACTATGCAAGCGTTCTTGCGTCATTGTCGTTCTCAAATAATTTTTAAAAAAAAATAATTTTAACTTGGAAACATTCTTCCCCTGATGCAACAGTAATCGGAATTTTCAATACTATACTAAGGGCTATAGCGACATTTGGAACAGCAGTCTTCAAACCATGATCTTAAATAAAACTAAAACGTATATCATCAAGATATGACGAAACAGTATCTGGAAAAATGTTGAAAAATATTTGCAATTCACTGCATAACTCTTCTGATCAAGGTCTGAACCAGATTCATGGGAGAGCGCGATATTTAAATCCATGCAACATCTCATCAAATCGTTTTGTTCGAATCCTGCAATATTTTTTATGTTGTGCAGAAATCCAACAAGACCAAAGTGACGTTCCGTTTGATCAAAACGTGCAGTCAATGACATAACTGTTTGATCAAAACGTGCAGTCAATGACATAACTGTTTGATCAAAACGTGCAGTCAATGACATTACTGCTGGATCTAACGAAACATTAAAAACTTTCAATCTATTTTTTTTTCGTTTGAATCTGTCAATATTCATTTTTTATTTCATATTTGAACTGTTTATCCACTTTCCGTCGTCTCAAGCTTGTGATAGCTGAAAATATGATTTCATCTCGTTCGATCTCTAATTCTTGAGCCAATGCTCTGGCCATAATTTGAGCGGACACAAATCCATTTTCTTTTCATGAACTCTCTTGCACTATTTATACATTCTATTGCAATTTCAAATTGCATATTTCGATTGCATCAATTTGCTGATCATATTCATCTGAAACAATAAATCGTACCAGATGAATAAATTTACCAGAAATTGAATTTTTTAAAGTTGTTTAAGCAATCCCATTGCATTGGTCCTTGATTTAGGATCGTTGGCATTTTCAGACACTGCCAATGCATCGTACTCTGCTGCTGTTTGATTGTGAACAGCTTTAATAGTATCGATACTGGATTCCCATTAGTATATTTTGCATGATTTTATTTGTTTACTTGTCAGTTGTCTTTCCTTTCTTCAACCACTTTTCCAAGTCAATCCGAGCGCCGATAGCACGAATGTGCTATCATGGACGACTCATGATCTGTTAGAAGACTGGACATGTTTTTCCAATAGCTATTTCATTCTTATCGACCTATTTCATACATTTTCATTATTGAGATATTAAACACTGTGCATATCAAAATGAAACAAACAAAAATTTAGCCATGCCAGACTACTAAAATAATCTTTTCTTTTATTTTTTGTTTATCTGTTGTCGTTGCTAAGCTCTGAAAACGAAAAAATGTACACTTTAAGGAATCGGTGAAGTTTCAGCTTAATTTTGTCAAATAATTTTATTGTCACATAATTTCTACATCCAAACCCAAGCTGAGAATCGTTTTTTTATGTTTTGCTACTTACAACAGCATTTAACATTTAAATGTTTACTATTTAAAACATTTGATATTCAATAGTTGTATATTTAGCGTTAATTTAGTTTACATGTTTGTCAGTCTGCTGAAAATGTGTTTGGACAGATGAATTTACATTTTAAAATATCACATTTTAAACATGAACTATTTTAAAATCATCAGTACTTAAAGGTATTGCACTGATTGGGTGGTTCTGGTTGTTTTGACCTTACTCGTAGTTTGCACTTAAAATATTTTTTTTCTATGATTCCTGTGCGAGGCCCCAACTAATCGGAGGCCCTAGGCGGCTACCTAGTTTGCCTATGATTCCTGTGCGAGGCCCCAACTAATCGGAGGCCCTAGGCGGCTGCCTAGTTTGCCTATGCCTAAAGCCGGCCCTGAGTGCAGCCATAAATGACGTCACGCTACTTTAGCCGATTTTTACCGCTCACCCCCTCGTCATAATTTTTTACAAAACTTAGACCAATAGGACGTATCAAAGCTTGACTCCCCCCCCCCCTCATTTGCCAATTGAAAATGAGCATTATCGATATCACTTTTGTCATTAAAAGAGTATTTAGTGTAACTCTACACTCTAATATAGTAAATAGTAACACGCATGAAGCTATTGAAAACGTCATAAAATATATTGAAATCAATCAAATGTTTAAGTGGAATTTTTATTTAAATTTAATGTAGCGCGATTTGATGTCAAATTTCTTTAAACACCCCCTTACCCTTCACACATCGTCACAAATGCGTGACCCCCTCCCCGCCGTCACACAACGTCAAAAATGCGTGACATCGTCACAAATGCGTGACCCCCTCCCCGCCGTCACACAACGTCAAAAATGCGTGACCCCCTCCCTCATCGTCACAAATGCGTGACCCCCTCCCCGCCGTCACACAACGTCAAAAATGCGTGACCCCCTCCCTCATCGTCACAAATGCGTGAGCCCCTCCCCGCCGTCACACAACGTCAAAAATGCGTGACCCCCTCCCTCATCGTCTCAAATGCGTGACACCCTCCCCGCCGTCACACAACGTCAAAAATGCGTGACCCCTTCCCCCTAGGGACGTAACGTCATTTATAAACGGACCTTTCCTTGTGAGTTACCTTTAGGTAATACGGAAGAGCGAAATGCAGATTTAAGGCAGTATTTGTGAAGTTAGCAATCAATCTTTGTTTATAAAATGAATAGATAAACTGATACCAAGTTATGAATCGCAAAGCGGACATGAAAAATCGTAAACATTATTTTTTTAAGTAAGAGTTAAATCGTCCATTCTTTGAGGAAACAAAAATTTGAAAACAAAATTTATAAAAAAAATTATTAAAACATTCACTAAAACAAATAAAATCAGTAAATAAAGCTAAGCGCAGATGTTTAATGATATTTTTAAAAATAAAATATTATAAGAGTTCCAAGAGTTCCCCTTTCACCCCAAATAGATAATTTATCTCTGTTCCCCGACCCTTCGATGAAACCGCCCGCTAGCGGTAGCAATGTATTTTTCATTAGTTAATTAGAAAAAAAAAAAAAAGCAAAACCATACATATATATATATATATATATATATCGTGAGCTCCGGAGTGAAAATTTATGATAATTTTGGATATTTTACTAATGTCGTAGTATTTTTCATTCTTCAACTAGCAGGAATTACTGTATTTTGCGACATACAAGATGACACCCTACTTTCCTGCACAAAAGAGGGGTTTGTACAGTACTCACCATATTCCTCTTCCAGCTCATACCTAATAATGTTTAGAAAACATGAGATTTGATATCAATGTGGTATTTTTAGATGAAATGCCTTTGACGTGCATATACTTAGAAGGAAAACTGTCATTATAAGATCAAAATCAATTTGAGGAATCGTCCTGTATCTATCTTTATATTCTATCAACAATGAAATTATCCTTGTAATATCAATAGTCACTCTCGTGGGCTTGAAGGTTGATCAAATCAAAGGGTTTTAGATATTACCGCTGCATTGTTCGTTAGCTGTTTTGCTATGTTTTGACAACTAACAAATTTTCAAAAAAATTTTTTTATATAAAATAAGCCGAATTCATACTCAATGTTATAGGACTTTAGGCTTAGACCATGCAGGGGCCAATTTTGCTATCACGTAAATTCAGGGGAAATCACGTCAAAACGGGAAAAGAATGCACCGGTGTAACAGGCCAGATTAAACCCCTGACCAGAATATACCCGGGTATAACCCCCGGGGTATATTCTAGCATAGGCCAGATTATACCGGGTATATTCTGGTCAGGGGTTTAATATGGCCTGTTACACCGGTACTTAGTGAAATAGAAAAATTCCTGCCGGTCGAAAAAGCTTGAGAAGCACTGCCCATTTATTAAATGTAGCTTTACAATGGAGACCTACTTAATAAAATACTTAAATGACAAAATAAGTGATTTGAAACATACTTATTTAAAATGGAAAAAAGGTGGGTTTGTTTGTTTGTTTGTTGTTTTTTTGTTTTGTTTTTTTTCGGTGGGGGGGGGGGTTAAAGCTTTGTGACGTATTTTTGGAGGGGTGGTCTTAACTTTTTGTGACGACGCGTGACGAGGGGGGGGGGAGAGGTGGTGACAAATCGGCCAAAATTGCGTGACGTCATTTATGGACGGCCCCTTGAGTAAAAAATGAAATGAGAAAAATTATGAGGAAAAAAATACATGACTTTTTTAAAAATATATTTTTTTTCAAATTGGTGTAGTTAGTACAAACCATCCGATGAAATTTTTGCTGTATTTTGCACAAAATTATAAGAAAACTGATGGCAAGCAGCAATGTTGTGTTTTAATTCTTTTTGACATCTCAGATACGAAGATGAATGTGGCGTCATTGTTTTTCAAATTGAACAAAAAAATGTTCATCACAATTCTTCACCCAACATTTTCGACTTTATATTTAAAGACATTTGATTTTTTGTACGATTATTCGTGTCAGATTAACATCTATATTCGATAATTTGGCCTTTATTTATCAAAATGTTTGTAAATTTTAATGATTGAATACTATGGTGGATTAAGGGGGTGCTGACTGGGCTAAAACCAGGGGCCCACGGATGATTTAAGGGCACCTAACCTATTAAATTGTATAATAAATATGGCTGGACTGAGCCTCAGGGTGAATGACAGCCAGGGGCCCCATTCAATCTTGATCCGCCCCTGATTGAATAACATATTATTAAAGTTTGAAAAAGTTGCAACAGAATTATCCTTTTCTCAGAACTTTAAAAAATATTCGTTAAAAATTACAAGCAAAAGACAATCATATAATTTAAACGTCTGTATCTCAGTCTCAATGCAGTCACTTTTGTTTATTACATTAATACGACCCGCAAATATTTTAACTTTATGAAATGCGGCCCTCTTTGCAAAAAGTTTGGACACCTCTAGTTGGGCAAAAATGATATCTATCCCATTCACTAAATTGTTCTCTGAATTAGACAAAAGGTTTGGACCCGTAAGGACATGTTAGAAAATTTGATATCCGTCACAAGATATTGACGATGTTTATGAATATTTCTATTATTATAATTGTTTTTTGTTTTCTCAATAAACAGTGATTATTTATAATACGAAAACCCGTAAAAAAGTTTTTGACTATAAATTATTAAAATACGAGAAATAACTAAAAGAATGTTCAATATAATGATATGCAGCGCAAGACAATCCAAAAATACTAAATTTTAGTTAAGTCTCGTAAAACATGTTTAATATAATTCGCACTACGCACCTTACCGCGCGACAGGAAAGGTTGTGCAACATACTACGCAACAAATGTTACAGAGAGATTAAAAAAAAAAGAATAATTAATTTAATTACAGTACAATCGATCGATCTGAAAATTTGAAGTATCATTTTTATCATCGGCACGAGTCTGCCTGCAAAATTTCAGCTCACCAGCATACGGGGAAGTACGTTAAAAATCGATTCAAGCAAACAAGCAGACACCACGAGTTAATTAACATAAAGGATTTAAAAATAGCGACTCCATGATGACAATTTGAAAAAAAAAAGTGGCCGTGGT
Organism: Radix auricularia; assembly: GCA_002072015.1. Classification (NCBI taxonomy): domain Eukaryota; kingdom Metazoa; phylum Mollusca; class Gastropoda; family Lymnaeidae; genus Radix; species Radix auricularia. The sequence continues at coordinate 179,812 of MUZC01001615.1, forward strand.
CCTTGAATGTTTATATTATCTGGTCATAATTTTAGCAAAAATTCTTCTAAAGAGTTTGGTTAATCAATTCTTTTATAACGTCACTCTTTCTTTTCTTTTAAATACACCGTTTCAAATGTTTATGACGGTTTTGCATTTATATAGTGTGTTTGTATTTCTACTGCCTATGATATGACACACCAATGCCATTTCAAAGGCAGTGGCTATTGAGACGCTAGCGTCTTAATAGCCCACAGGCTATTGAGACGCAAACAAAATAATAAGCCAATGAAAATTAAGTAGTCGTCCTTGACTGACATCACGCACCAAGTGGGGTAAGGAAGGGTGTTATGCATTTGTGACGGTGTGTGAGAGAGTGTTAAATATGATGTCACATGTAAATTAGCAACTTAAAATAAAACTTCTACAAAAATGTTCGATAGCTTGCCATTTCTTTAAAAAAAAAATTACACAAACTATTTGGGTAAGAAGACATAAATTTAAGCTTTATTTATGAACTTATACTAATACTAATAAAAGTAGACGTTTCGGCTAATGCCTTCATCAGTACAATAACATAAATAATTACTTACATAAATCTTAAAACATATTATTATATGATAAAAAATGAAAAGAAAGGAAAAACAAAAACAAAGAAGGACACAGAATATAGGGAAAAGGAGGAAGTTAAAGTATCTAAACTAAAGTAACAGTGAAAGCCACAACGGGAAAACGATTTTGCGTATGGATGCGTACGGAGGAAGGGGGAGGGGTATCACCACTGAATGGGTACTTACGCACAACAAATATAATTTGCATAATACCAACCCTAGTAACGTAAACCGCGCAGCCTCTAACGGCATTTGTAACTGACTGACTGAGTCAAGACTGATATGCATTAATGTTTTATAAATTATATTTAAATGCAAACGAAATTCTGAACTTTTAAATTCAGACCCAAACGGAAACGTTCACACATTGCTAAAATATATCCGTCTGATTTATATTTCCATTTCTTGAAATTAGTAGATGTTTTTCTTTCGCCCAGTGTTTCAGCCGTTAAGTTATATAAACATAACGGGATGGCGATTTCACTGCTTATATCTTTATATTTTATAAGTTTTTTCGCCGTCCATGAATGACGCCATGCGATTTTTACCCCCCTTTCCCCATTGTCACAAAACGTAGACCCCCCCCCCTCTCCACAATATGACGACACAAAGCTCTGAAAAATTTAAAAAAAAAAATAAAATTAAAAAAAAAAATTACCACGTTTTAATTAACATTTTTGTCATAGAAATATGTAATATGTATTTAGTTCAAGTCTTCACTCTAAGTCAAATATCGTTAACACGCGTGAAGCCATTGAAAATGTAACTAAATAAATTGTGAGCAATCAAGTGGAACTTTTATTTCAAGTAGCACATTTTGATTTCTTAAACGTCGCCACACCCCCTTGTCTTACATCCTCACTATTGCTTTACCCTTCTCCGCCCCCACCCACAGGCGCGTGACGTCATGCATGGACGGCACCTTCATGCATTGTTGAAGACAATAAAATTAGAACTTTCTATTACTTCTATTGTATTTTTTCAATAAATTCCACATGAAAAACACACTGTTACATTTAAATATGTATTTACTGTAAGGCAATAGAATATTTTTGTAGAAATTTTATTTAAAATTGCGCATTTACATGTGACATCATATCTAACACACTATCACACATCGTCACAAAGGCATGACCCACTCCCTTACCCCACTTGGCGCGTGTTATCAGTCAAGGACGACCCCTAAATAGGCCAACCTTAAATACTTAATTTTCATTGGCTTATTTTGTTTGCGTCTCAATAGCCTGTGGGCTATTAAGACGCTAGCGTCTCGATAGCCTGTGGGCTATTAAGACGTTAGCGTCTCAATAGCCACTGCCCATTTCAAATGCTTATGTTTAAGAAGTAATAAAAACTCAGTTGAGAATTTAAGCGCATTTCCAACAATATTTCTTCAAGGGAAATCATTCTAGATTAAATTAAAAGTCATTTAAAATCAATAATTCTGAAAGTAAACAAAACAATTATTATTTACAAATTGCTGCTAAAATGACGTGATTCAAGTGAGAAGAGATTTTTAAAAATTCCTTCTCCAACATTGTTCTAAATATTATTAGTGTTAGCTATCGTTTGACGTTTGTTTCAACCCGTTAGATGTTATGGTTGGCAAGAAATTGATCAAACACTGATAGTTTTGCGTTGGTGTTTTTGTTTGTTCGTTAGTTAGTTTTTTTCCAGGAATAAAATTAAACCTTTTGGGAATTTTGTTGGCCCGTGCTCATTCTTGGGATTTCCTTAACATATTTGCAAAAGACTCGAACCCTCTAACTGGTATGGTTCAGGAGTAGTTGCTTGTGCAAGCTCGAACACACATCCATATAAGACAGACTTTTCAAATATATAATCGCAATTTATCCCATGGAGAAATTGCGCTAAAAAAAAATAACAAAAGCCCAATGTGCATAATCCATTTTCAAATAAAAATTTAAAAAATTCAATTTTTATTCTTTCTGTTTCCAATATTTTTCAATATGAACAAATTAATGGCCATGTTAACCGTGTTATTCACAATTGCGGTACCGTATTTATTTGCCCGTTCCAATTCTTCCGATGCCATTACAAAAACGATGACTGAGTTCGTATATGATAACTAGATTGTGCCAGGCGCCGTGGCGCCTGCGGCGCCCCCGTTTTTTGGGCGCCTACGGCGCCAACCTTTTTTTTAAAGACCAACTAACTTGTCCTTTTTTGATAAATACGAATTATTAAACTTTATGAAATGTACGCAAAGTATTTAATAATAATAGGGGTTGTATTTTGCGCACCGATGCACACCAAACAATGACGTCATCCTATTAAATATTTTTACAGCGCTCATCAAAACACGATTTTTCAACTAAACTAACTGCTGTAGACTGTCGTACATCGCTTCTGTAGCGTTACGTTACAAACCCACACCACTGGGCTATTATATATATTTATTGCCAACAACCAGCTAAAGTCAATGATGGGTCTGTACCAGGAGCACTCAGCCTTGACCGTGTCAAGATTACCCGCCCCCGAGTGTCGGTAAGCCATTAGCACTTTCCGTCATCCATAATTTACCAGCGAACGAAGAAATGGCTCAGACTGGAATGTAACCAAGTTTTTCCGACAGCCGCAGTGATAAAACATTAACTTGGTTACAATGTCAAAGATTTTTTCTTTAAGAAGCAATATAGGTCAATAAAACGTTATATTTGTTCGTAGAATCTAATTTACTCTACCAATCTGATTTGGAATATTGTGTGTGTGTGTGTTTCATGATTAAAATAAATAATAATAATCAACCCATTCTTAACTTTTCCTTAAACATTTTGGAATCTGGAATGGTATCCTTTTTTGAAAAAAAGCAATTTTGATTATAGTATATTGAAATATCAGTAATGTAACAAGAACAATTTTATCTTTGGATATATTTAAAAAAAACAACAACAACAACAAAAAACACAACTTTTTTCAGATTTTAGTTAGCTACTAGATTTTTTTGTCTATTCAGAATTCGAGAACAGGAAATGACGATGCTGTCATCATTATTATTTATAGGGTAGTGAGTATAGCCTCGTCAAAACGACCCAATATGCGGCTGCATACGCGCTCGTTCACTTCCGGTTATTGCTATTCTTAGTAATATTTTTTTATAAGGTTAAAAATTTCATCGGAGAATGTTTGGCTTTGTGGTCAGATTGATAGTACGATAGTACGCTACATCGCAGGTCCGGGGTTCGATTTCTTAGTGATGCCTATTTTTTTTTTCAAACAATACTACATGAATTGATTATGAATAAGAATTTTTTTTAAAAAAATAGTTTGTTTTGATGTTAGGCTTAGGGATAGACTTTAGGGTTACGCTAAGTGATAGTAATTAGGGTTTGGGTTAGGTTTAGTGATAGTTTTTAGGGTTTGGGTTAGGTTTAGTGATAGCTTTTAGGGTTTGGGTTAGGTTTAGTGATAGTATTTAGGGTTGGGTTAGGTTTAGTGATAGTTTTTAGGTTTAGTGATAGATTTTTAGAGATTGTTTGAATGCACATATAGAATCGGAGGTTCAATGAAAGGCGCAGTGAATACTTGTAACTCTTCAATTTTATAAACATCATTTTATAAACAATGTTACTAAGAATAGCAATAACCGGAAGTGGACGAGCGCGTATGCAGCCGCATATTGGGTCGTTTTGACGAGGCTATACTCACTACCTATTTATAGCATAGTATAACAAGCACATTAAGTCTGTTTTGATTCTTAAAAAAGGAAAACAATACATTTCACTTTCACACAAATACTCTTTGCAAGAAAATTTTGGAACATTTTAAATCACCATTTATTTTAGAAAAGAATTTAGAAAATAAAAATTAAACTTTCCCTGTCCCTGAATGTCTTTTCATGTTTACTTTGCAAGAATGACTGTCACACAAAAAGATATATTTTTTAGTCTTTCAACTAGATCTACAGTGAAAAAGTTGATTTTGTGCACGGGACGAGAAATTAAAGCAGAAATGCCAATTGTTCTACAGTGGAGAAGAGGATGGGGGTAATTATTATAACTATTTTTGAATTAATCGCGATATGAACATATTTTGAGATGACAAGACGCAATCATTGGTGATCTAATGATAGTAAAACTTGATGATTCCATCGAGCGTGGACACGAGAGTAACGGTTGAACTCAAATAGAGGAGTGGTCTGAGAGTGAGATGCAAAGTTTCCTGAGCTGATGTCACTCAACGGTAGTGGATGACTTAATATTCATGTGACTTTGTATTCCTAAATTCAGTGGCGTAGCTAGAGCTTTTGCCCCCCGGGGCGGTCTGGTCTCCGATTTGCTACCCTTTTAGGGGCCATCCATAAATGGCGTCACGTACCGGTTTGGGGGAGGGGGTGAGAAACTAGTCACACATTTGACGTTACATCAAATCGCGCAACTTTAAATAAAAGTTCCAATTAAATATATGATTACCGACAATTTATTTAATGACGTTTTACATGGCTTCATGCGTGTTACGATATTATGTGCAAATATACTTAAATTACGTTATATCAATTTTCTAAAAACTGAAACAGTAATATAAATTGCTACTTGCAAGTTGCAAGTTAAACACAATATTTGAACAACCAAGTCATGTAGGTACTTGTTAGTGCATCATTCTGCGCATGTCAAAATTCCATTTCAAAACTGTTGTTGCGATATTAATAGTACATATTATTTGGCCCAGCGGTGATGTCTTGATTTTTTTTTTTTAATAAAAGCGCCATTTATGACGTATACCGCTTAATTTTCCAAACAAATGGATACCACATTTGAGTGTCTTTAGATTTTTGAATGGGTTTACGTTAGTTATAACAACCACTAATGTAATCAAAGAAATGTTGCGTGATTCCGTTAACTAAGACTCAAAATTAAGAATATTTTTGTTTCACCTTGAATTTCTCCCTTCAAAAGTAACAAGGCAGTTGTAGATAAATACCTTTACTACTCAAATGTCCACAAATTCCGCCTTCTAAATGAGTGACGCCCAGGGCAGACCGCCCCCATTGCCCGTAAGGCACGCCACTGCCTAAATTCGAAGTTCATTCATTGAACGAAGGGTGTACTCTGAAATTTCAATGCACTTTTTTACCCAGCGAAACAGAATGACAAAAATGAAAAAGCGAATATATTATCATACAATTGTATAACATCTAGACATATATCATTGTACTTGATAAATTAACGATTTCAAGCCAAATACTTCCTGCACATGATACTAAAGAGCACACTGAAACAGTACACGAGAGTTATAAGACCAAATAAAATGATAATTGGATAAACTGTAACATGGAGTGTGTGAGAGTTGGACAAACTGTAACATGGAGTGTGTGAGAGTTGGACAAACTGTAACATGGAGTGTGTGAGAGTAGGACAAACTGTAACATGGAGTGTGTGAGAGTAGGACAAACTGTAACATGGAGTGTGTGGGAGTAGGACAGACTGTAACATGGAGTGTGTGAGAGTAGGACAAACTGTAACATGGAGTGTGTGAGAGTAGGACAAACTGTAACATGTAGTGTGTGAGAGTTGGACAGAATGTATCATGGAGTGTGTGAGATTAGGACAGACTGTAACATGGAGTGTGTGAGAGTAGGACAAACAGTAACATAGAGTGTTTGAGAGTAGGACAAACTGTAACACGGAGTGTCTGAGAGTAGGACATGTAATACAAGACAAGATATATTTAGTTTGGAAGCTAGACTATGAGAAATGAAAGAAAAAAGTTTAACAGACAAGGTTATAAAAGATGTTGCTCATTTGTGACAGTCAATCGTCACAGTGACTGATCCACTGCAGCTCTGACATGACGCAACTCGGCGCTTTTGTATCGGTCCGACTATTGATCTCTCCCCCAGTCCTGTTATTAATCTCATTCCCAAACGAAGGATAAAAATGACCCAATCCCCAGAGGCATTGTGGGTCGAGCGGTGGGCGCACTTATTTTTATATTTCATTGTTGTAAACGTCCATGGTGCGTGCACCATTAATTGATGATGGCTGTGGTGTTGTTTCCACTGCACGACTGTGTAGTGAATAGTGTGTCGGTGCGTCCATCTCTTTTTTATGGCTTAGATACGATTTGGTTAGTCGGGTTATATACATATAAATAGGGTAACTGAATGACTGTACATACATTTTTTGTCCACCGCAATGGTGCCAGTGCATGCCAGGAAAGGAACAAGAGGTCGTGCCACTGCATGCCGTGATAAAAGTAGGTGTGTCATATTGAGGGCCCACTGCATGCCGGGATAAAAGTAGGTGTGTCATATTGAGGGCCCACTGCATGCCGGGATAAAAGTATAGGTGTGTCACATTGAGGGCCCACTGCATGCCGGGATAAAAGTAGGTGTGTCATATTGAGGGCCCACTGCATGCCGGGATAAAAGTATAGGTGTGTCACATTGAGGGCCCACTTTAGGCCGGGATAAAAGTATAGGTGTGTCACATTGAGTGCCCACTGCATGCTGGGATAAAAGTAGGTGTGCGACATTGAGGACCCACTGCATGCTGGGATAAAAGTAGGTGTATCACATTAAGGGCCCACTGCATGCTGGGATAAAAGTAGGTGTGTAACATTGAGGGCCAACTGTATTAGTGTATACAGGGATAAAAGTATGTGTGTCACATTGAGCGCCCACTGTATGCTGGGATAAAAGTAGGTGTGTTACATTGAGGGCCCACTGTATGCTGGGATAAAAGTATAGTTGTGTTCCTTTGAGGGGCCACTACAAGCTGGTATATAAATGATGTTTATTTTCGTGGGTGTGAGAATCCCTGTGGTCAGATGGGGGGTTCAGAGTCAGCTTTGCTCACCAGGAGGGCACATCTAAATGTACGTTTGACGAGTTAGGAGAAGAGATGTGTAGTACGTGTGAGGGCAACTGTTGGTGTGTCTCATGTGCTGCAATCGGGGAGAGAAAATAGCGAGTTGCAGTACAAACGACCGCATACTGAGTTTGGCTTCGGTGAAGTAAACTAAAAATTTGGTTTTTAATTCTTTGTTGGTTTTCAATCATTCTAAGGCCTCGCTGAAAATTGAAATTTTATCTGTCGCCCTCTACTTCAAAGCTATTGACGGAAACAGACTGAAAACATGACAACATAAACTATTGAATTTTCCACGCCATAGAAGTCATTACGAGGACATGGAAATATCCGTTATTTGGATAATACTCAAAGCTCTGACAACCAAATTTGAAAATGTGGAGATGAGTGTTGCGATTGTTCTTGGAATTATAATATGGTAAAAACACCTAGTTCCGGGAGTGGAACCAAACAAAAGATTCTGAAATCACACGTGTTAAACGCAAGGCCCGAGGGCGATATCAGGTCCGGTGTACAATAATGTAAGGCCATAAGGCCTTGATCGGCGTACAGTTATCCAGCCAATAGGAGAATTTTAAACCAATTGTTTTAAATATGACATATTTTTCAAACAGAAGTCCATAATTATCACCAAATGAATGTTGCACCAAATGAACGTAGATCTATTAGTGTTGGCCAATGAACATTTCGCAAATGAACTAAAAATAAATTATAATTAAATAATTAAAAACTTAGCTTACTTTGAGCGGAATTCACATGGAAAAATAGTGACTTTGAAGCACAGAAAAGCAATATCTAGCTATTTCTTAATTCATCTGTCACAGAAGGACAAAATTCACCTGCAAATTTTCAGGTGGAGCTAAAAGATCTACAGTTTAAAGGAACACTAAAAGTAAACTATGACATTTTTGGACCTAAATGTTTATCCTGTTCATGTTCGGCACACAATCTTACACGTGACTAGAGTTTTTGTCGGCGGAACGATCGGCTTTGATATCAGAAGAACAGTAACAAATTAAAAACACAAACGAAGCGTGGTGCACTAACAGCACCATATGGGCTATCACTGATTAGAGGCATGTGAGACTGGAACCGATATCATCCGTACAACACGCCCTCATTTGTATTTACTAATAGAAACATGCGCCCCGTGTCGACAGCTTTGATGGTGGCCACGTAGAAGGAGCGAAGGGCGTCGCATTGAGTGCGCAGACAGAGTAGCGCAAGCTTCGGTCTTGTATCGTATTGATTGATTGAATGCTCAATAAGAACGTGTGGGTTTTTTTTCCCCATAGCTAGGCAGGTTAAACTTGTCAATGTATCGATATAAGGGTAATCGATTACTCTAAAACAAGGGCTCTAATCCGGAGTGAAATCTAATAGTAAAAGTCAATGCATTTAGTTTAAATCCTTGTTTCACCACAGTATATTCGGTTACCATGTTATAAAGATAATTTTCTACAAATGATGATTCCACACTCTTCAGCGATTCTTATACAAGAATTAGAATAATAGATGTGATTAAATTTCTTTACTTTAAATTAATTATAAAATCATTTTACACATTTGCGGGTTGGAACTTAATTAATTAAAACTCTTTCGGGATTAAATATATTAAACATATCAGAAGTATTTTTGCAAACGTCTGTTAGATGAACTATTGTAGTTGTAGACTATATAAAGTATCAAGTAATAGGCTATACTCTTAGGTAGGCTAACTTCTGAGCTATTTTAAATGAGGTAATATGTGCACTTTGTCGTTGGATAATGAAGGCTCTCAAATAACCTGACAGTTCTCTATCTCAGAGAAGCAGATAATGAACAATCGTGGATAAGATGATGAAAGTATAAAAAGAAGACTTAATGCATTATGCTAGTGTTGATATTTAACAATCTCGTGATCAAAGGATATTCTTTAAACTTGTACACGACCTTGAACCTGGCTTAGAAATGGTGGACTCAGTCTCACTATTTTAGATGGTGTATTCAATCCAAGAAATTTAAAATGTAATTAATTCAGTAGCGTTAAACGCGTTCAAGGTCACGTGTTACCTTCAGTATGTTTCCATGTGTTTTCTAACGGTCTCCAAGCAACAACAGGTCTCCATTTATTTATTCAGCCCCCATCCCCCACACACACACTTACACAACTACTATATTCTCCTTATGCACAGCAGAAAATAGATGAGAATGAACAATCCTTACCAGCAACTTAAAAACAAATCGCTCATGCAATAATTTTTACAAAGTAATTTTTTAGCTGTGTCAATACGATGGTACAGCAATGTCTTAAAACTTAACAAAGGAAGAAGAAGAAAAAACTCTTTGACTTGTTTTCATGAGTAGATCTAACAACCAGAACTCATTCAATTCATCGCGGCCGTTTCTTTTTTTTTTTTCCCCCTCCATTGCCCAGACCATGTGGCGCTCGAAGACACAGTGGGGCATGAAGACACAGTGGCGCATAAAGACACAGTGGACGATCAATGCCAGCGGGTCCTGGCTGCTCCGACCACACCACACCACCATCACCAGCCCAGTCAATGATTGGTTTACTACAGGCGGGCATTAGGCTGTGATACACGCGCACAGTGGTCCTCATCGGGACACAACAACGGGAAAATAGAACTTTTTCCCCCATCATGTGACACAGGGATAGTGCTGTGAAGTTTTTTTATTCACCCCCCTGTATCTTGCGAGCGGAACAGGCTTTCTCTTAAGTTTCGTATCTCGGAAATGATGTGAAGTTATTTAAACTTTTTGTTAAGCCTTTAGAAAAACAACAAGAGCACTAAAACATGTATGCTTTGTTTATATGTGAGTTATTTCCGAGGATTTAGTGTTGGCATTGGCACGAACAAGTTGTGAACGAGTAGAAGTTTCTTCACCGGTATACATCGTCTACAGTCAAGGTTTTAGAATTCAGGCTTAACAAATGTGCCGAAGCTGATCATTAGTTGTCTGTCTTTCCCAATGCAAGGAAATAAAGAAGTTGTAGAAATTACGTTGTATGTAGAGACGATCAATACTAGAAAATACCCGTCGCTGATTCTCGGAGTTTAGAGGCAAAAACGCTAGTGGAAGACGAGGACGGGCAGACACAGTTATTCAACAATTTTAAAAGGCGTTAAAGGAAAGCTGTTTATTAAACGGAATGGATGTACACATCATTCATTGAACAACTTATCTTCAACTCTTGTCTATGTGCATGGTGAGATATTAATTTTTAAGTTTTAGCTCAGAGCTAACGTTCGTGTACTGTGCATTAAATGTGCGGATTGGGGATGTGTGTCTGTCAACTCGGTTGTTTCTATTAGTTGAGTGCATAGTTCGAGAGCACGTTGAAAACACGATCTGTGTGAGCTCGTTTGTTTGGGACATCCACGCTGAAGAGTTCCAAGTGGGTTGTTGAAGTTTAATGTAAACATTCGTCACGGCGAATAGGTCAGGCAGGAAACTTCAAACTATTTGATCGGAATCTGGATAAAGGATTTCACTTCTAAGGTAAGTCTGGCTTATAAAATAATCATATTTGATGAATCAACAAGTGGCGTTGCGAATTTGATGGGAACTGTAGCGAATATGGTGACACCTTTATGGGGAGTGACAGCTTTATGGGGGTGGCACCTTTATGGGGGTGGCACCTTTATGGGGGTCACACCTTTATGGGTGTGACACGTCCATGGGGGTGATACCTTTATGGGTGTGACACCTTCATGGGAGGTGACACCTTTATGAGGGGTGACACCTTTACAGGAAGTCACACCTTCATGGGGGTGACACGTTTATGGGGGTGGCACCTTCATAGGGGTGAAACCTTTATGGGGGTGACACCTTTATGGGGGGTGACACCTTTATGGGGGTGAAACCTTTATGGGGGTAACACCTTCATAGGGTTGACACTTTTATGGGGGGTGACACCTTTATGGGGGTGACACCTTCATGGGAGGTGACACCTTCATGGGAGGTGACACCTTTATGAGGGGTGACACCTTTACAGGGAGTCACACCTTCATGGGGGTGACACGTTTATGGGGGTGACACCTTCATAGGGGTGACACCTTTATCGGGGTGACACCTTTATGGGGGTGACACCTTTATGGGGGTGAAACCTTTATGGGGGTGACACCTTCATGGGGTTGACACTTTCATGGGGGTGACACCTTTATGGGGGTGACACCTTTATGAGGGTGACACCTTCAGGGGAGGTGACACCTTCATGGGGGTGACACGTTTATTGGGGGTGACACGTTTATTGGGGGTGACACCTTTATGGGGGTGACACCTTTATGGGGGTGACACATTTATGTGGGTGAAACCTTCATGTTGGTGACATCTTCATGTGGGTGACACCTTCATGTGGGTGACACCTTCATCTGAGTGACATCTTCATGTGGGTGACACCTTCATGTGGGTGACACCTTCATCTGGGTGACATCTTCATGTGGGTGACACCTTCATCTGGGTGACATCTTCATGTGGGTGACACCTTCATGTTTGGTGACACCTTCATGTTTGGTGACACCTTCATCTGGGTGACATCTTCATGTGGGTGACACCTTCATTTGGGTGACATCTTCATGTGGGTGACACCTTCATGTTTGGTGACACCTTCATCTGGGTGACACCTTCATGTGGGTGACACATTCATCTGGGTGACACCTTCATCTGGGTGACACCTTCATGTGGGTGACACCTTCATCTGGGTGACACCTTCATGTGGGTGACACCTTCATCTGGGTGACACCTTCATCTGGGTGACATCTTCGTTGGGGTGACACCTTCATGGGGGTGACATCTCCATGGGGCTGACACCTTCATCTGGGTGACATCTTCGTTGGGGTGACACCTTCATCTGGGTGACACCTTCATGGGGGTGACATCTTTATGAAAGTGATAGGGATGACATCCTTGCGGGACAAACATATTCACATGGGTCTACAACGTCATTGAGGCAGAAAGCAGCACAGAGCCTGACATTATATAAGGGGAGGTAACACGTGGTCTTATACCATGAATTTTAGCCTGTGTCTTCATACTACATCATTTACCAAATACAAAATACCTCGTAACAAATACGTACTTTGTCATATAACAAATACGTACTTTGTCATATAACAATTACGTACTTTGTCATATAACAAATAAATACTCTGTCATATAACAAATACGTACTTTATCGTACATCAAATACAAAATACCTCATTACAAATACGTTCTTTGTCATGTAACAAATACTTAGCATCCAATTTCTTTGATTCTATGTACCCAGCGAAAAAACCTATTGCGACATTATGACAGACTCACACCACTGACCTTAATGACGTGTTTTTTTTTAAAATAGATTTTATTTAACGTGAAATGGAATAACAATTTCTTTTATTTAATCTTCTTGAAAAAATAAAAATCATTAAAAAAAAAAATCTTCACTCAATGTGAACCACCAACACAAGTATTTGAAGTATCTTGACTTTGTGCCCGTGATGCATGTCATCCAGGTGATGCATGTCATCCAGGTGATTCATGTCATCCAGGTGATGCATGTCATCCAGGTGATGCATGTCATCCAGGTGATTCATGTCATCCAGGTGATTCATGTCATCCAGGTGATTCATGTCATCCAGGTGATGCATGTCATCCAGGTGATGCATATCATCCAGGTGATGCATGTCATCCAGGTGATGCATGTCATCCAGGTGATGCATGTCATCCACGTGATTCATGTCATCCAGGTGATGCATGTCATCAACGTGATACATGTCATCCAGGTGATGCATGTCATCAACGTGATACATGTCATCCAGGTGATTCATGTCATCCAGGTGATGCATGTCATCAACGTGATACATGTCATCCAGGTGATGCATGTCATCCATATAATTATAATGCATGTCATTCAGGTGATGCATGTCATCCAGTTGATGCATGTCATCCACGTGATTCATGTCATCCAGGTGATGCATGTCATCCATGACACTAAACATTAACAATACCATGCTTTAGTGACACGTATTTATGTCCATAAACTTTAGCGTCAATATCATTACTTTCTATCAAAACCAAAAAGGGGGCCATCCATAGATGATGCCACGCGCCGGGGGGGGGGTTGTAAAGCTTTGTGACGTCATATCGGAAAAGGTGTCTACGTTTTTATGCCGAGGTGTGAAGAGGCGGGGAGGGGGTGAAAAATCGGCCTAAGTCACGTGACGTCATCTACGGACGGCCCCAAAGTGCTCGACTCGTAGTATCTAACAGTCATTTCATGGCCACACGTGATTCAACATTTCCGTCAGATACTGTCTGAGATCTACAGGCTTGAGAAGTACGTGAATCAATGATAACAAGCCAGTTTATTTGGGTATTCATTATTTTATGTTAACACTCAAGCTAAGATTGCAGATTGCACTTTGGCTTTTGGGGAAACAGTTTTCCCATTTGCTATATCGCGATTATTTTATCAAACAACCTACCCACAAGAATTACAGTTGACTTCCGGTGTTGACTACCACATTGAACGAGGCTCTTACCAGGGTTCGATGACACTGTTAGTCTGTTAGCCCACCTCGTGCCGACACGTCTCGCTATTACCAACAGGTTCTGGCGCTCTTCTTCTGTGCCGTGCAAATGTCATATGGTGCACGAGCGATTTCCAGAATGTTATGATCAGCTGATCTCACGAGTACCGACTTGCCGTCTGCATTTACTGTCATCAATGTCGTCTGCGAGTTAAAAAAAAAAAAAAAAGTCACGCTGTTAATGTCAAGGTTACTGGTTTTATATCAGTCACGTGCCTCAAATTAACTCTTGCACTCTCGAGTCTAGAATGTGGTGGGAGGATAATTCAAATTATCTGTGTGTTTTTTTTTTGGGTCTATTGAAAGTAATTTGAAATATGTTAGCTGTTTCAGTCTTTTAATTTCAATGTATTAGTGTGTACCGCACTGAACTTTAAGACAATTATGCACACACAAAAGTATACCATTCATGCTCGTCATTTTTAAAACAATGTTTTTCATGTTTTGTGTTTTTTAGTAAAGATCTGTGTGTTTTTTAAAATATATTTATCAAGTAACATTTTTAATTGACTAATGCGAAATCTTAAACTTTTGAAAGTATATGATATTTTTAAAGAATCTTAGGGGACGATAAAACAGTAAATATGGAATGTCCGTGTGGGAGAGAGGCTTGGAGCGTGAATTACGTGTAAGACATGGGATAGAAGACGTGTGATGTGATGTCGTATGTTAGACGTGTGATGTGATGCTATATGTTAGACGTGTGATGTGATGCTATATGTTAGAAGTGTGATGTGATGCTGTATGTTAGACGTGTGATGTGATGCTGTATGTTAGACCTGTGATGTGATGCTGTATGTTAGATGTGTGATGTGATGATGAATGTTACAAGTGTGATGTGATGCTGTGTGTTAGACGTGTGTTGTGATGCTGTATGTTAGATGTGTGATGTGATGCCGTGTGTTAGACGTGTGATGTGATGTTGGACGTGTGATGTGATGATGTATGTTAGACGTGTGATGTGATGATGTATGTTAGACGTGTGATGTGATGATGTGTGTTAGACGTGTGATGTGATGCTGTATGTTAGACGTGTGATGGGATGCTATATGTTAGACGTGTGATGGGATGTTATATGTTAGACGTGTGATGGGATGCTATATGTTAGACGTGTGATGGGATGCTGTATGTTAGACGTGTGATGGGATGCTGTATGTTAGACGTGTGATGGGATGCTATATGTTAGACGTGTGATGGGATGCTATATGTTAGACGTGTGATGGGATGTTAGACGTGTGATGTGATGATGTATGTTAGACGTGTGATGTGATGATGTATGTTAGACGTGTGATGTGATGATGTATGTTAGACGTGTGATGTGATGCTATATGTTAGACGTGTGATGTGATGCTGTATGTTAGACGTGGGATGTGATGCTGTATGTTAGACGTGTGATGTGATGCTGTATGTTAGACGTGTGATGTGATGCTGTGTGTTAGACGTGTGATGTGATGCTGTGTGTTAGATGTGTGATGTGATGCTGCATGTTAGACGTGTGATGTGATGCTGTGTGTTAGATGTGTGATGTGATGCTGCATGTTAGACGTGTGATGTGATGCTGTATGTTAGACGTGTGATGTGATGCTGTATGTTAGACGTGTGATGTGATGCTGTATGTTAGACGTGTGATGTGATGCTGTGTGTTAGACGTGTGATGTGATGATGTATGTTAGACGTGTGATGTGATGATGTATGTTAGATGTGTGATGTGATGATGTATGTTAGACGTGTGATGTGATGCTGTATGTTAGACGTGTGATGTGATGATGTATGTTAGACGTGTGATTTGATGCCGCGTGTTAGACGTGTGATTCGATGTTAAATGTTATGCCATGTATTAGACGTTGCAGAATTGCTGAGCAATTATTTACATTGTATTTTCAAAGTGGCGCAATAAAATGTTCTGGATTCATCATTTCGCAATTTTTCTCTGTTTACATATGACAGACATTAGATTCGCTAAATTTGCGCTTGGTTTATAACGCTTGGAGCTTGAATCTCTAAGGCCAGCATAATGATCTTCTCGAACTTTGGTTTGGTGTGTCTTAGTTAAATAATAATTTAAAAATTTCTTTACTCTTTTCACCTTTCGGTAAAGATTGGAGTAAAAATTGTTATTTTGATATTTTTAAAAATATTTTTATCAAAGAAAAACAAATATTAAAATTCTAGTATAGGTTTAATTCATGATTTGTCTTGTTTGTATCATCTTTGATCTATAACCTAAGACCTACAATAAAGTTTTATCTATAATAAGCCCTACAAACATCGTTGGTCTAGGCCAGGGGTCTTCAAACAACTGCCCGCGGGCCAGATGCGACACACGACATCTTCTCATCCGACACCTGGAGACCTTTTAATCTTCAAAAGAGACACTATTTTTACGCATAGTTTACCACAAAACTGTGTGTAGTCGGCCTCTAAGCTGCTGTTTGACATTTAATGCGGCCCTGCGGAAGAAAAGTTTGGAGACCCCTGGTCTAAACTAAGCTCTATATTTATCTTTGATTTATCTTAAATTTAGTCTTTTTATCAAATATAGGAACAACAACGAGTGCAGACAAGTTGTTGTTTTTTTTAACCCTCTTTCATATAGCAGACTGCCCTTCTCCGCAAACAAGGTTCGTACTATTGTCAAAAACAATAAACTAAGATGGAGTTTAGAAGCTTTTGAGACAAATCAGTCGTTCAATGCGTGTCCACTTACAATAAGAACATTGTTTTGGCACCGATAAGCACAAAACATAAACTTTACACGCGTGATTTTAGTGGAACATAAAATTTTGTAGTCTCTCGGTATATAGCTTGAATGCAATAAATCTGATTTATGACAAACCCCTTGCAATACGGATGTGGCGTGTATCATGGGGTCCGTACACTTTTTAAACACTTTCCCTTATCATCGGTAATGGCATATTCTGATATTGATGGCAGCGCCACCTACAGGCCCCGCGACTATCAAAGTGACGAATGGCCGCAGAGCGTCCTCTTATTTGTTATTCGGTTTATGAGCCAGGATGCAGACATGGATGAAAGCCGCGCGGTGCTCATAAGGCAGTGGGAAAATTCAGAGTTGGAGCGCTTCCAGGATAGTTTTTTTTGGATCATTGGAACGGAGCGACATGGTAAATAGTTCAAACCATATTTATGGGGTTAGGGGTAGAAGGAATTATTGATCTTTTTTTATTATTATTATTATTTTTTTAAAACCTAAGATGAGAATGTAAAAGCTTTTTTTTTTCATCTCGAAAACCAAATCTATATATACACGTTTTGCTTTTCATTTGGAAGAAAGACTACTGAGGGGAAAAAACTAAGTATAAAGATTGCATAAAGATTACATGAAAAGCGTTTTACAATATCATAAAAAAATAACAAAGAAGTAAAGTCGACTATTTTATTGTTTTCAAATAAACATTTTAGAAATTCATTCAAAACTCCACATTCGTAGCATCAGATCACATCAGTTCTCCACTTTATCGGAAAGTTCAAGGTTGTCTGATCAGTAGAGGGAAGGTTGCATTAAGGATTCATTTATCAGACGCGCCAAGGTCACACCAATAGTCTGTCACATCAGTGGTCAGCTTGATCGATGTATGAATTGATGCAGATGTAGGTTAAGGTTAGGTTTGTTTATCTTGTGACAACCAATGACAATCTATTTGATATTAGAAATGCATTTATTGTTTCACCTCCTAAAAATCTTAGATCATTCAATCGCATGATGTTTTTATAAACTGTTTCGCAGATATGGCTTTTCAATAAGGTAATACAACTTTTAATAACATTTTTAGCATAATTTTTATTTCTTTTGTCTCTTTCACTGGCTGTAGATTTATTTCCTGTGTTTTAACACTGTGTAATTATTTTATCAAATAGCGTTTCCACCTAAACATTACAATACAGTGCTATATTAGCAATAAAGAACGTAGTTTCTAGCAAGCATCACGGTATTGCTCATAGAGGAGTGGTCTCTATATTTGGTATACAAATCCCATGGTATTGCTCATAGAGGAGTGGTCTCTATATTTGGTATACAAATCCCACGGTATTGCTCATAGAGGAGTGGTCTCTATATTTGGTATACAAATCCCACGGTATTGCTCATAGAGGAGTGGTCTCTATGTTTGGTATACAAATCCCATGGTATTGCTCATAGAGGAGTGGTCTCTATATTTGGTATACAAATCCCATGCCCAGTGACACAACCCAGAAGCCATCGCCATCTTGATGGATGGCATAAGGCACGCCTCTTGTCCCATTATAGCGCTTCAACCTTTATGGATGGCCCTTGAAACCTGGTCTCAGCCAGAGCGCGGGAGGAAACGAGTTTGGACGGTGTGGTTAAGAGAGACTGGGTTGAGGTGAAACACCAATAAAACAATCAATGTCCGTCCTGGTCCGTCCTGGTCCCGTCTGACCAAGGAGAACTCTCTAAGATTTGGGATGATGAGCAAATAGCAGCAGGGCCGGACCTTGGGGACAGGAGGCCCTAGGCGAAGTGAATTTGGTGGCCCTAAATCCTAAATGTATTAGAAAAATAAATATGGAATTGATGAGACTAATCGGGGGGGGGGGGGGCACTTCGGTTGCTAGTTTTCCTATGCCTAAAGCCAGCCCTGATAGCAGTGACTGTTTGTCTTCCTCACGCCAAGGTAGATGCTATTTGGGGATAAATACTAGGGTTGTGTGACAATTATATATTAACATGACCTCATTATCACAAAATATAATTTAAACATCGAACTGACGATAATTTGAAGAAAAAAAAAGACATTTTGGACTCTTGCACTGAGCTTGAAATGAAATTTCACAAGTGAAAGACACATAACATAATACAACTTATCTTCAAACAGAGAGCTGTCGTAAAAACCAGATAAACAAATAAAGAGCAAATAACGCTTACTGGGCTTTTGTTATGTAAACATGCAGCATTTTAACACCAAAAAATGTCGTTTTATATTGCCAACAAATACAAACACAAAAACAGGCTATGCACCAAATACAATAAGGCACAACAGGAAAGCCACCACTTTATCATCTTTTAAAACTCTAGTAAGAATACAGGACTAAACACAAACCATAGAAATACGTAGGACGCAATAATCTTCTGTACAGAAGGAGCGTCTGTAACATATAAGATAAGATAAGATTTGATCTCAAACGCATACTTGGAGTTTTAGAAAATCAACTAAATTACTATCTATATATATAATTCCCTTAAACGACCATGTGCAAATGAGCATGACGATTGACCCCTACTGGGGTCAAAAGATCACAGTAGGCAATCGTGGTGGGATGAAAAGAAAAAAAGGGTAGGGGTGGTGGCAACTGTGCTTCTTGCGTTAACTTGCGTTGTTCCTTCACAGAATAACATATGATTCGTAGTGTAGTGGTTATCACGCCCCCCTAGCTCGCGGAACGTCCTGGGTTCAAACCTCAGAGGGAACAATCTTTTTTTTTTAAATGATAAAAATTTCTGCCGTTCTTTACCCAATTATTTTGCGAACATGACTAACTCCTAGAATTGGAAAATCACAGTTTATGGTTGGCAAGGGATGTTAGTAAAGGGTGGGTGGAGGCAGGTAACAGCCACCGCTGTGCATGTCTCCACGTTTACTCCTTTTTTTTTCATTACTTCGTGCTGCTGTTTGTGTCTATTCTCTCACCCCCTAAACAATTTTTTGCACTCTCTATGATGAGCACGTCTGCGGCGTATGCTACACCGCGAGTCGTATCTTGTATTACATATTACCCTATCGCATTCAAGCAGCCGACGGCCACGTGGTTAACTTGAACCAATGAGAACGATTTGCGCCATGCCGAACACAAAGAAACCCTCAACCAACATTTTTTTTGTTTGTTGTTGTTAAGTTGAAAGCCATTTCACCTGGCAAACATTGACTTAATCGCGAGCCGATCTCATTCAACCCGGATTTGATTGGTTCTCAATTAGAGGTCTGTGTGCGGTTCCTTGAGAACAGAAAATGGAAAACAACTACGACAGCTGACATCCGGGTCCAGCCTCGTTGCTGTGGTCTCGCGTGCAATTTCATCTAATTACCGCCACGCTTAATGGAAAGAGCATTTTACGAGATAAACTTGTTGCTCGTACAATTTTGAAACAATATAATAGGTGATTATTTTGATAAATTAAAAAAAAAATAAATAAAAACATTGTCTTCTTTCGAATCATCTCTTCATCGAACAGCGACCAGAATCCAAGACAAAAGAAAATGCATATTTATATGCAGGTTGTTTGATTTTATTTATATTTCCTGCACTAAAAATTGTTGTAACTGCAAAATAATTGTTTAAAAGGTTAAAAAAAAGGTTGCTGATCTCTATTGTATTCGGTTTGTAAACAAATTATAGTTGATTGTTCGAAGTCTGATGAATTATCATAGGTATTATATAACATTTAGACTTGAACATTTGTTCATATTATCAGGCTGTGTCGGAAGGTGTATGTCTTGTGCCTTACAATCATGAAGAAATTTGTTTGATTTCAATCTGGGCTTTCACCCTTCCCCTGCTTTACGGGAAGAATGTGTCGAATTGGGGGGAGTGGATTGTTCATAGCCAATTATTGCAGTCATATTTTCTAAGATCATTTCATTTTTAGCGATGTTTTGCAAATATTCTTTGCGATTATTTCAACCTTCAGCAAAGTATTGCAGTTATTCTGTTCTCACTTATTAGGTTGCAGCAGTAGTATTCAACAACCATATTATAGCTAGAGTACTCCCAACATGTTGAAGTCCATTCTCGTGTCGTTTTCTTCAGTCGGAATTAATCCGTACGTAAAAAGTAAAAAAAAAAAAACTTGCAATCTGACTTTCACTTTCAACAAGCAATGTTGACAAATACAATACTCGTCTTCCTTTTTCTGTTCGATCTATGAGCTGCGCATGTGCGGATGTTATCACGCTTGCTTAAATCATACTGCAGTGCAATCAATGATCTGTGATTGTAAAACAATGTCACCTCCGAGTGCGGAATGGGAAGCCATAGTGTCTGGTGTGAACAACCGCTAAAATAAACACGGACTCGTGAAAAACGACAGGCTGCGAGTGGTCGGTCATGAAATATGGTCAGAAGATCTTTTGTGGCGGTACTGACAGAGGGAAGTAATTGTGGTCCAATTTCCCCCCATTTTGATGCCCTCATATTGTTGTGCCCAACACATTTTGATAATTTACTATCATATTCTAATGTTGCTCACATGTTGATGTCCCACACATTATTATGTCCCACACATTTTGATGTCCCACACATTTTGATGTCCCACACATTTTGATGTCCCACACATTATGATGTCCCACACACTTTAATGTCCCACACATTTTGATGTCCCACACATTTTGATGTCCCACACATTATGATAATTAAAATATTATTGACAATTTTGTACAAACAAATGTCAAAGTCAACCGAATTTTTTTATTTTTTTTTATTTTTTGTTGTTGTTGTTGTTTATTTTTAAATTATTATTATTATTATTATTTTTAATGTTGTAATCACTTAAATGTCTGGAGAGCGTGTTCAGATTTATTCTTGACTTGCGAACGCACTAACTTTAAATTAGATGTTCAAACTAACTTAAAATTTGGCGTTTATTACCGACTGTTTTAACTTTCTGTACATGAAGTATTTTATTTGAAAAGAGATAACCAAAAAATACTTTTTATATTCTGCTTTCAACGAAAACTAAAATAAATCAAAGCCTGCCCGCTGACCAGGCTTTAATACCACACCGAGACGACTCACGCAGCTGATGAATGCACGAATATCATGGCAGGAAACGTTTCAGACAGTCATGAAATTTGAACTCTGTAGACACGATAAGACAGAACGTGTCTGCCGCTTCTCTCCCATTGTTATGACGCCTTGTCTGAGATCAATGTGACGAGTTGACTTGACACCATACCCATTCCACTCGGTAACACCAACATGGCGTCAGTTTCTCATCCGTTGGAATGTCCTTGGAGTCACGTGTCCTACCATCCTGTCACGAGTTTCCTTTTTTTTCCACTTCATGAATTTGGGTCACGCCCGAGAACTCCGTTCGAACTTCATTGGCCGTGTGATTTCAATCAATTTTGCCTTTTAGGGCTCGTGTAGTGTGGGCTCGATGTGAGAAGACATCACGTGATTTGATGTCGAAGTCTGCAACAAAAAAATTGATGAAATATCGATTTTTTTAAAAAAAAATATCTTTTAGAAATTTGTGTTTTTATTTTTTCAGTTTGAACGACCGAATGAAGTGTTGTAATATAAAATCGGGATACAACACTCTAAGAGTGCACGATCTGTTTAAAACAAAATGGAATCCTTTCTTTATTTTTATTTTATTTGCAGGCTGCACTTTTCTTCTGCGAGCCTTGCTCAATGCTATAGGTAATCGATAAGGTCTTTATTTCATAGACGTTATACAAAACACCATCAGAGCAATTTAAAGAGAAAATAAACAGGCAAATTTAATAAAAAGTAATTCTTTAAAAGAACTTGATAATCTACTTTTTTTGTTCGAGGTTTCGAGTGCTACCTTAATGAATGGGTGTTGCCCTTGCGGGTTTTATAATGGAAAACACGTTTTCAATTGGTTTATATATTTGTTTTTATAGTCGTTCGACTTGCCACCTAAGCAAAAGTTAATACTAATTTAAATTTTGTAGTAACTTTTGCATAGTTTTTTTTAAAATTACTTTAAAAAAAAAATATCTCTCTTTATCTTTGCCAACCTCTCTGTCTCTTTTATGGTCCATTTCCACGTCTACGTCATTTTGTCTTCTTTCATGGTCCATTTCCACGTCTACGTCATTTTGTCTTCTTTCATGGTCCAAATCTACGTCTAAGTCATTTTGTCTTTTTTCATGGTCCATTTCTACGTCTACGTCATTTTGTCTTCTTTCATGGACAATTTCCACGTCTACGTCATTTTGTCTTCTTTCATGGACAATTTCCACGTCTACGTCATTTTGTCTTCTTTCATGGTCAATTTCCACGTCTACGTCATTTTGTCTTCTTTCATGGTCAATTTCCACGTCTACGTCATTTTGTCTTCTTCAGTCTATTTCTTACCATTACCCATTATTTTGTTTTTGTCTCTCTTTTGGCTTCAATCTTCTCTCGCTGTTTGGTGTCTATCTCTTTCAGTCTCATTTGATATCGTTTTCTCGTTTCTCTTTCCCCGTCTGCCGCCATTCTCTTAATCATTCTACTCTCGTCTGTTTTACACCGTGTCTCTTTTGTTGTCCCGCTTTCTCAATCTTCCAAATCTCTGTTTCATCAGCCAATTAATATTAAAATTTAGAAACAAAAATAGTTTTGAAATTGAAATTCCACCTTTTAAAATTCCCTTGGATTTCCATGAGTAATGTTTTCGATACATCCGCTGGACTGCGAACAGAGGCAAGAGAGTCATGGGTTTGATCCTCGGTGCTGGGCATGGCCCTAGCCACACAATCCCCTGATCGTTAGTGGTGACTTAATGAATCTTGTGAACACTACTTCACTTGCCACATAGTCCATCATGGACTGAAAAAATGGGCTATTATCATTATGTGCACAGCCTGTTAATCTGGCAGAAATACTGTTCCCAGATATTGGAGAATTTCCTTGCAGTGAAAGTTCGATTGTATGGGTCGAGAGTGAGTTCGCCACGTTGTTTAACACATTGCCCGGTGTTATGGGCCCGGGAAAGCTCTGACCTTAATTAGTTGCGCGTGACGATTCCCGCCAATAAAAACAGGCTTCTTGGAGTGACATCACGTGACCAAGCCCCTGAATCCGGCCCATGGCTTGAGGTCGTTTATCCATATCGGCAGGCTTTAACCAGATCGAAAGTCTGAAGTGAGCCAGACACCAGGCTGGTGCACACATTCAGAAGCACGAGAAGAGAGCAGGATAAAATTTTTGGTTTACTTAAATATGGCATTACTTTTGTTATCGCAGAAACTCATACACATACAGCTGATGGCATTAACACCATGTTTTCTATTTAATTGTTAATTTATTTTTTTCTTTTAATTATTTGGATTTGACAATGTATATCTACTGAGAACAAGAAATTTAAAAAATATCTAAAAATGTCTGAAAGAGACGAGTGTTTGGTAAAGTGTGAATATGTTAAGTTAAAACCTACAGCAAATGGCAATGTATTTGACAATGTAAGATAAGCGTTTGTTTTGAAGTGGAATACAAAAGCTTTTCTTTTACTCTTGCAAAAATTTTAAGAAACGAAATCGTGAACAAATGAAACAAAAACAAACTAATAATGCTATGACAACAAACGGAAGCAGATATTCTTGCCAACAATGGGGCCTTTAACTTAACAAAAACAAACTAATAAAGCTATGACAACAAACGGAAGCAGATATTCCTGCTAACACTGGGGCCTTTAACTAAACAAAAACAAACTAATAAAGCTATGACAACAAACGGAAGCAGATATTCTTGCTAACACTGCATGGGGCCTTTAACTTAACAAAAACAAACTAATAAAGCTATGACAACAAACGGAAGCAGATATTCTTGCTAACACTGGGGCCTTTAACTTAACCAAGAGGCGGAGCGGAGAGTATAATTTTCCCCAGAATTTGAAGCCATTGGCGATTTTATTGTTAAGCCTTGTTGATAGCAATTGATGATGATTTAATACTTGTAGAGTGTTGGACTGCAATGAGAAGAGTTTTACTAGCCGGTGGATGTATTAAGTTGAGCTAAACTCTAAAAATGTATTTTCACAAAACAACGAATGCCATTTAAACGGGTTGTTTTCAATTATCTGCAGCTGCTAAAATATTTACATTACATATTTTCAATGTATCTCTATCTAAAATTTTTAATTAAACAGAAATTCCGACCATTGGCTTATTTAAAACAAAGGCTTTAAAAAGGAGATATACATTTTTTTGTTTAAATACACACAATTTCTTTTTTTTTTTCTTCTTTTTTTCTTTTTTTTTTGTTATATAGCATTCTAACAATTTTTCGTTTTTCGTAATGACGTTAACTCTACATCGGCATCCTTGCGTCTCGCAAGACGAAGGTGCATCACCGTTGGTCTGAGGTGCATCACCGTTGGTCTGACGTGCATCACCGTTGGTCTGAGGTGCATCACCGTTGGTCTGAGGTGCATCACCGTTGGTCTGAGGTGCACTTCCTTGTGTGGCTGTGTAGTCCTATCCCTGAATTACAGTCTTTGCCACAGCTTTTACACACGATTATTTGCTTCCCAATGTTTTGACATTTCTCCTAGCTCTTCTGTCTGTAGCCTCCTCCATTCTTCGCTCCTCGGCAACTATGACGCCCTCTTTTACAACTGTGCGCCAAGTAGATCGGTTTTCCGCCTTACACTCCCATACGCTTGTGCGTATTCCTGCTGCTTTCAAGTCCCTTTGGTAGACATCTCGTTAATCGCAGACGTGGGCGAACTGTCTTCTTCTTTCCCGATGCCAGTTCTCCATACAGGAGGTCCTTGGTGATGCGGTCAGGGCTCATTCTTTTGACATGTCCTAGCCATCTTAGTATTCTTTTACTAAAGATTGAGAACATGCTTTGGGTATTGGTAAACATCAGGATCTCACTATCGATTTAATGCCAAGGATGTTAACTCATCGATATGACATTTGAAAACACGATCTACCTTAGCCTCTAAACCCTGGATGTCAAATGCTTACATTATAAGGTCTTGCTGAAAGGGACATTTGATCAGAAATGCATAAATAATCCATTTAGAAGGGTTTTTTTCTTCTTAAAACTCAGAAAAATGATTCCAGAAATTTTTCTTTGAAGTCTAAACATCAACAGATTTTTGCTCCTGTTCGGATGTAGGTTCCAGGCAGCTACGGTTCTTCTGTTACACAGAAACTAACTTTATACATTATACAAATTGTGGGGGAAATGCTTTTTTAACATAGGTGCTAACTAACGAGAACTTAATAGACTTTTAAAGACTATTATTTTTAGTTTCATATCACCATTCGTTCCATTAACCGAAATGTTAAATTTAATTTTGAAAAATATCCATTTACACCAAACTCTCCAAACAAAGTCATTATAATGGCGACAGGAGACAAAGAATTCATAGTCAAAATGGTTGAACTCATCAATTTTAAAATATCTTATTCTCATCAGGGACAAAATGGGTTCTTCCATTCCGGCATTCAGGCATCGTCACTCTCGGCTACTCACCACTACATTTCAAACGGTGTGCTCGCTCTGGACAGGGAAATACCCGCAGATTGGACAGTGTCCAGTCAACCAGAAGGTTTTAAAATTAAGGCTCTGATTTCAGGGATGTAGCGATTGATCAGTTGTCAGTCTGTGCATGATGAGTCGGGGGGGGGNNNGGGGGGGGGGGGGGGGGGGGGGAGCTCGAGTTGTGTGCTCTTTGTTTCATCATGAATCGTCTGCTACATCTTTCAATGGCTCCAACTTTTTTTGTGAATGTTTGGGATACGCAACTAAACCGTCACGTTGTAATTTCTTAACGAAGGGTAAACTTTTACTCTTGCACATATTCCATCACTGATAAATTTAAACAACAGATGTGAATGATATCTCAAGCCATTTTATATCAGTCGATCCGCAGCCACCAACAAGCACAGGGCAAGCCATCCAACAAGCACAGGGCAAGCCATCCAACAAGCACAGGGCAAGCCATCCAACAAGCACAGGGCAAGCCATCCAACAAACACAGGGCAAGCAATCCAACAAGCACAGGGCAAGCCATCCAACAAACACAGGGCAAGCAATCCAACAAGCACAGGGCAAGCCATCCAACAAGCACAGGGCAAGCCATCCAACAAGCAAAGGGCAAGCCTTCCAACAAGCACAGGGCAAGCCATCCAACAAGCACAGGGCAAGCCATCCAACAAACACAGGGCAAGCCATCCAACAAGCACAGGGCAAGGGATGAAGCAGCTCCAACCTGAAACTAATCAACGAGTGTTTATGGCCGTTTGGCAAAGCGAGTTGTAGATGAGGCCTAACGGCCAGTAGGAGATAACCCAAGGGCTGAGTGTCACTAGATCACTATCGAGTTGACTGCCCCTGCGAGCGGCCGTTCCCACTTCTACCTAATCGGATTCGTCCATCACTTTTGGTGCTATAAGCCTATCGGGTATGTCAGGATTCAATTAGTGGGTTAGTTTCTTTGTTTGGCAATTTGCTTTTTGGTTTTGTTTTTTCGGCTTCTGAATCACGAGAGAAGAAACGATAGTGTGTTCTTATAATCAGTTTATAAGGCTGTCAGTTCGATCAGAAGAAGATCTCAAGTTTATTTCTGTTGCATATTTATTTATTTTTTAAATTAAAAAAAAATATTTAAAAAACTTCTTTAAGTTTGAAAAGAATTTTTCCACATTTCTTCTCCATATTTAAGAAGTAAGTTTATAGCTGAACATTTTTAATATCATCAGAGATGAAGTCATTTATCTTAAAACGACAAAATACACAAGACATTGATTCAATTTAAACGATAAGTCGGATAAGTTCGGGTTAAACCCAATGTTTATCTGTGTGTTTGTTATTGATTTTTTTAGTTGAGTGGGGGGGGGGGGTTCTGGCCACGCAAAAATGTACCCAGCGTTACATCGCCCCCCCCCTTAAACACAATTTGACCCTCAGTACGTTACAGTCTACCTCACATCAACTCAAAATGACCCTACCTCACATCTTAGTGGCTATACATAATGCAACTGGAATTACATTAGAGGTACCTTTATTTGTTAAACAAATAAGCCAATAATAATTTATGAACTAACAGTAAGTACCATACTAGGAGCTAAATTAAAAACAAGAGGTAGGCTAAAGAATGCTATAATTTAAAGGAATATGTATTTTAAGAGAAAGCTCAATTTTTCAATTTCTCAAACAACTGCAAAAGGTTTCGGCCTTGTTATTCCAGAGCTGAAAGCTGAAAAAATTAATATCCTCCCCGGGTGACCTCACTTGACAAGGGAGATAATTCAGGAGCCATTAGACTTCAGTACTGTCACTCAACGTAATCATAACTCGAAGCTATGTCAGGTAAGGGTGATTGGGGTCAAAGGTCAAGCCTTTTTGTGGAGGCTACTGGACGTCGAATTTCAGGGAGAGCAAGAACAAATAGTTTGATTTTAAACAGTTTGTATTAAAATGGGACCAACATGAGAAGGAGCCTGTATGGATTGGGACAAGTATAGGCTGGGACGAGTTTGGATTGAGACTAGTATGGATTAAGACCAGTATGGATTGAGACCAGTATGGATTAAGACCAGTATGGATTAAGACCAGTATGGATTAATACCAGTATGGATTAAGACCAGTATGGTTTGGGACTAACAGGCATTCAGATAAAAAAAAATTGATCATTTAAATTAATTTTATTCTTATCAATCAAATTTGCCCAGTCGAGTGAGAAAAGCATGTGTGTGGTATTTTAGATCAACTTACCGAAATGAAGGTCTGCAGGCCACACTTGAATGATGAGCCCCATGAAGACAGTCTTGTAAACATTAGTCAAGAAAACTAATTGAACTTGAATGTTTTTGCTCTTCTCATTTCAAATGATATAGATATCGTATTTTGTATAAACACAACCAAAATTGACGCACTAAGGAGAACATGGAAGCCGTGGTAGTGTTCTGTAATAGATCTTATTATAAAAAAGATAGGAATTTCAATGGAAAAGAAAACACATCAAACAGGGTTACATGGCTTTTTTTAATCATTGCTAAACTTTCATAAAAAAATTATGATATTTTTTAAATTGAAAAATGAGAATGATAATTATCATAGCCAGGAAACAATTCAAGTTTATGAGGCATATGTGTGACACTTGTGAGTTATATTTTTAATTAATACACAGTAAGAGATGATTGGAGGGCGCGGTGGTCTAAGCTGTAGCGAGCTGTACTACCGAACCGCTGCAAGAACCCGTGTCACGAGTTCGAACCGCGGATCTGGCAAGGCCCCCGGGGTTGTGCTAACCACACAACCCCATGCTCGTTAGTGGTCAATGAAACTTGTGAACGCTACTTCACTTGCTCCCATGGACCTTCATGGTCTGTAAGGGATATTTTTTTTAAAAAAAAGAGATGATTGATATTTAAAAAAATCTTTTTGTCGAAACGTTCGTTGTTTCGTGACGTCCTCACAGACCTACATATACCCTGTTGACGTCCTTACAGGCCTACATATACCCTGTTGACGTCCTTTCAGACCTACATATACCCTGTTGACGTCCTTACAGACCTACATATACCCTGTTGACGTCCTTACAGGCCTACATATAATCTGTTGACGTCCTTACAGACCTACATATACCCTGTTGACGTCCTTACAGGTCTACATATACCCTTTTGACGTCCTTACAGGCCTACATATGCCCTGTTTACGTCCTTACAGACCTACATATACCCTGTTGACGTCCTTACAGGCCTACATATACCCTGTTGACGTCCTCACAGACCTACATATACCCTGTTGACGTCCTTACAGACCTACATATACACTGTTGACGTCCTTACAGGCCTACATATACCCTGTTGACGTCCTTACAGGCCGACATATACCCTGTTGACGTCCTCACAGACCTACATATACCCTGTTGACGTCCTTACAGACCTACATATACACTGTTGACGTCCTTACAGGCCTACATATACCCTGTTGACGTCCTTACAGGCCTACATATACCCTGTTGACGTCCCTACAGGCCTACATATACCCTGTTGACGTCCTTACAGGCCTACATATACCTGTTGAAGTAATATATTACGATCTTTTTTTTTAATGTTCACTTTACAGCTGTTATTTGAATCAGTCTACAGACTAGTGTGTCTGTCCTCTTAGGCCCAACAAAAAACCCCAAATGACTTAAATGATTGTCTACCGTTTAGGAATAAGTCGTTTGAAGAAAACACAAGAAATTTAAAGTGATTTGAAGAAATTTTCATCCACTAAATGTTAATCCTTTTAACCCTTCTTATTGTAAAGATGAAGCTAGCACAGAGCGAACCACCAACAAAGGTGTAACACAGTCGCGTGATGGATGGAACAGAACGAATGTTTCCCAGCACTTCCTGTCCCAGAAATCTTGAACCTCGCTGACTTCCGGTTTATCCCTAATGAGGCCAATTAAAGCATCTCAGCTCCCGTTGTAATTCCTTCAGCAGAAAATCCGAAGCCCTTGGTCTCGTCTGCCCTCTGGCACCATTCCATGGTTCCAACTCATCGGGACGTACTCCATTTGAAGAAAAGATTTAAGGGTCTCTAGCTAAGAAAAGTCGATAATTCTCGTGACCTTCACCCTTAAAACAGAGCCGGGCAGACGTGAATGGCGTGGGATGGTTTTCTGTTGATTCCCGCCATGTCAAGTTATAGAAACCCGGGAATCCAATTTATTGCTGTTCCGTTTCATCTCAAGTTTCTTTAATTGTGCAATATTTCAGTGAAAGATGGACTTGTCGTAATAAACATACAATTATTGGGGTTAGAGGGGATTGGGGGGGGGGGGCGGGGCTAATATTGGGTTCTTTTTTTCATTTAAGTTTTTGTGTTGTCCTTAGAACTGTTGCTTTCAAATTTGTGTGTTATTGTTTGGTCTTTTCCAAGAAAGGTTTTGTGATGACCTTTGGACTGTTGTTTTGAAGCAATGTGTTACCTTGACATATATGCCTGTCAAGTTTTCGTGTTGTCTTTAGATATATTACTGTCATATTTGTTTATTTTTTTAGGTCTAAAATATAAAGTTTCAAAAGTGCCATGTAGATAATAAATAATAAACGTTTCGGTTGAATATGGTAAATATTATCAAAATCCTGTTATTACATGAACAGGAGCTGGACCGGTTAGAAAAGGGGAGACAGTCTCAAAATGCTTTATTTAAGCGCTAAAACATAATGTACCCAACATTATAATATTGCTATGAAATTTTTCAACAATTGCTCTCAGTGTATCTAGTTTTTAAAGGAGCTCCTCCAATCTGAAGTTGGTAAAAAAAAAATTATCTTTGGGATAATGAGTGATTTAAGACTACAACATCGTGAAATATTGTCTATAGAACAACAGGAGAATTCAAATAATTGAAACTTTGATAGTGCAATACACGATTTTATCTACTTCGGTAAGTAAAGGTATAAATATGTTTACATACTAATTTATACAATTTCTTTGTTTATAAAACAAAAAATCATATATTAAAAAATAAAAAAAAATAAAAGCATATAAATTGGTAATGTTCTTTGGGTGTATAGAGGCGATACAAAGACTACGCACGAGAATATAAAACAAGCAACAGTCCATCTGGCCTGCAAGACAGCTTCTCTAATGTCAAAATCAGGGGAAATTACCATTGATCGAGACAAACAACTCATACAGGTTATTGAGCACTACTTGGAATTGTATGCAACAATAAATCATGTCTCAAATGCTGCCCTGGACGATATCCCAGACCTGTCGGTCATGGAAGAACTTGATCCCCTACCCACCATAGATTGGCTACGTAAAGCTATCGATTGTCTACCCAGCGGGAAAGCCCCTGGCAATGATGGAATCCCACCAGAAGTTCTCAAATGTAGAAAGGAAGTACTTTTACAGCCTTTGCACGACCTCCTCACTCTGAGCTTGGAACAGGGACAGATACCACAGGAGTTAAAAGATGCCGGAAGATCAACCATAGACATGATCTTCTCTCTGCGCCAGCTGCAGGAGAAATGCAGGTATCAACATATGCCTCTATGCATAGCGTTTGTCGACCTAACTAAAGCTTTTCATCTAGTCAGCAGAAGCGGCCTTTTCCAGATCCAAGTAAAAATAGGTTGCCTTAACATCATCAAGCTATTTATCGATAACATGCTGGGCTGTGTGCTGGCGCTGACTCTATTTGCCATATTATTCTCCATCTTACTCCAGTATGCCTTCAACAACAACAGCGAGGGGACACACATAAACAACAGTGCTGACGGGAGATTATTCAATATTGCCCGACTTAGAGCAAAGTCCAAAATAAGGAAGATTTTGCTGCGTGGCTCTTATTTGCAGACGGTGCCATCTTAATATCTCACACAGCAGACAGACTGCAGAACCTTGTATCCAGCTTCTCCACTGCCTGCAGAGAGTTTGGCCGGACCATTAGCTCAAAGAAAACCAACATTATGGCACAGGATGCTGCCTCCCTCCCAACTATCACCATTGACGACTGCAGCCCGGAATCGAACATCTCGAGCACCCTCCCACTGGAAGATGAGATAAGTTGTAAGATGGTTAAGGCTGCAACTTTAATGATCAGACTGTACACAAGAGTCTTGTCCAATGCCAAACTCACAGCGACGACTAAGCTGCAGGCCTGCATACCGAGCACACTTCTCTATGAATGCGAGTCTTGGACCATCTACACTAGGCTTGGAAGAAGGCTCAATAACTTACAACTCAAATGCCTGCGCCGCATTCTATATATCAAGTGTAAAACTGTTCACCACCTTTATTTCGTTTCAATTACAATTATTTATTTATATTTATTAACTTATAAAAACTATCATATGATTGACTTAAGGGGCAGTCCATAAATGACGTCACGCAATTTTGGCTGATTTTTCAGCCCCTTCCCGTCCGTCACAAAAAGTTAGACCCCTTCTTAATAATGACGTCACATAGCCCCCCCCCCCCATTAGAGACTTATTTTCTATTTGAGTATGAGCATGTTTCAAATAAATTTTTGGTCATTTAGTGTAAGGTTGCACTCTAATATCGTAACACACGTGAAGCCACGCAAAACGTTATTAAACATAATATATATAATTAAATATCCCTTACAGACCATGAAGGTCCATGGGAGCAAGTCAAGAAGCGTTCACAAGTTTCATTGACCACTAACGAGCATGGGGTTGTGTGGTTACCACAATGCCCCGGAGGCCTTGCCAGTACCACGGCTCGAACTCGCGACTCGAATTCTTGCAGCGGCTCAGTAGTCCAGCTCGCTACAACTTAGACCACCGTACCCCTTATTAAATAAAGTGTCGGTAATCAAATTTTTAAGGGGAACTTTTATTCAAAGTTGCACGTTTATATGGGACGTCAAATGTGGGATTCCCCCCCCCCCATGTGCGCGACGTCATTTATAGAACACCCCTAAAAGGGCGGCACCTTGGAGATCGCCCCGGGTGCCACTGAGACCACGGTGATGTGAGACCACGGCAATTGAGACCACGACATGAGACCTTGACCAAAAAAAAACAACAAAAACTCGGATCTAAGCAAACATTTTTCATGTCACATTTGCACACTGTACGGGTATATAGTATTTCATGACATCCATGTCGTGTACAAAGACGGAAGCGAAATCCCAGTCAGTCGTATGAACAGCAACTTTGATGTAGGGATAACAAGCCCGGGGAAAGAATCACTCCGTGTGATTGGCTTGTCAACATAATCCATGACAACTGAGACATCCAGGGAAGTCCAGCACAAACCAGGGTCTGTTGCTAATAAATGAAAACGGACTTTAAAAAAAAATATTGGTCATTGCAATGGTGGATGAGTCAAGTACAATAATCGATTGAAACCCCAGGTAAACGTATAATATTACCGATTACCACTCCAGATAAGTGGAATATATTACCGATTACCACTCCAGATATGTGGATAATATTACCGATTACCCCCCCCCCCCCCCCCCCAGGTAAACGTATTATATTACCGATTACCACTCCAGATAAACGTATTATATTATTAATTACCATTCCAGATATGTTGATTAAATTACCGATTACCACTCCAGATAAGTGGGTTATATTACCGGTTACCACCCCAGGTAAACGTATTATATTACCAATTACAACTCCAGATAAGTAGATTATATTACCGATTACCATCCTAGGGTAACGTATTTTATTACCGATTACCACTCCAGATATGTGGATTATATTCTACAGTACAACACAATCACCTTTTTTGTTCCATTACATCAGTTCAATTAAAATAAGCTCTTCAACACTTCAATTAGCCACAGTGACAAATGTAGATGACCTGATTTAACATAGGTGAAATATGCACTGTTTACATTATACAGTCACATATAGTTGAACATTATGATTAATTCTTTAAAAAAACATTTTGAAAAACACCTTGAAGTGTCACGTGAACACATTCTGTTCCTAAAAAACCGTTCCACATGACTTAAAACACAGTTTGTTAAAATTTAAGGTGCGTTTCCATTTCATGATTGTTCTCTCTTTCAACCAGCGGTCAGTCTTTTGGCTACTTGCTGTCTCTTCTCCGTCGAAACCAATATTGTTGCTAATTGTGGTCATTTTGAAAAGAGACTACAACACAATTACCGACCAGTTCGCGTCATCAATTCCAAGTCGTTTTTAAAGAATCCTAAATCGTGGATGCATCAAACAAGATACTTTTAGTCCGTTATTGATCAGTTGCTATGACAAGGAATGCCTGGATTAGACCTTATGATTTTGGCCGCAGGCGTCACTTGCATACATCAATTTAAAATCGTTAAAATTTCTTTCCTGTCTAATTTTTTAAAGCATGGTATTTTAATAGAACTATATTTCTCAGGTAAAATTTTAGTTGACACGCAATGTGTAGGCCTATTTTCTTTTAAAAAATCAACATACTGAGTTTAGGACTTCTTATATTTAACATGCATTTTGCTTCTATTTGACTGAAGTAGGATTCTCTTATTCAAATCCTGTCACTACTTTGTTTGTATCTACTAAGTTCTTCTAAGTATTCCAATGTTCCGGCAGTGCATCTGTTTTATTTCATAGGTGCTGTAGATTTTTTTCCAAACTTTTCGTGTTGATGTAGTTTGTACAGCGTTATTTTATTGACGTTAAAAATGCGACTTTCAATTAAATTTATATTCTTATTCTCTTCCATATCAGCAAATGTAATTTCATGGCTCCATCTTATTCTCTTCGATATCAGCTAATGTCACTTCATGGCTCAAACTTATTCTCTTCCATATCAGCTAATGTCATTTCATGGCTCCATCGTATTCTCTTCCATATCAGCAAATGTCATTTCATGGCTTCATCTTATTCTCTTCCATATCAACCAATGTCATTTCACGGCACCATCTTATTCTCTTCCATATCAGCTAATGTCACTTCATGGCTTCATCTTATTCTCATCCATATCAACCAATGTCATTTCACGGCACCATCTTATTCTCTTCCATATCAACCAATGTCATTTCATGGCTCCATCTTATTCTCTTCCTTATCAGCTAATGTCACTTCATGGATCAAACTTATTCTCTTCCATATCAGCTAATGTCACTTCATGGCTTCATCTTATTCTCTTCCATATCAACCAATGTCATTTCACGGCACCATCTTATTCTCTTCCATATCAGCAAATGTCATTTCATGGCTTCATCTTATTCTCTTCGATATCAGCTAATGTCACTTCATGGCTCAAACTTATTCTCTTCCATATCAGCTAATGTCACTTCATGGCTCAAACTTATTCTTTTCCATATCAGCAAATGTCACTTCATGGCTCAAACTTATTCTCTTCCATATCAGCTAATGTCACTTCATGGCTCAAACTTATTCTCTTCCATATCAGCTAATGTCACTTCATGGCTCAAACTTATTCTTTTCCATGTCAGCAAATGTCACTTCATGGCTCAAACTTATTCTCTTCCATATCAGCTAATGTCACTTCATGGCTCAAACTTATTCTCTTCCATATCAATCAATGTCATTTCATGGCTCCATCTCATTCTCTTCAAAATCAACCAATGTCATTTCATGGCTCTTCCTTATTCACTCCATATCAATCAATGTCATTTCATGGCTCCATCTTATTCTCTCCCATATCCACCAATGCCATTTCATGGCTCCACCTTATATCATTCAATTAAAAAATTAACGTTGTGACCCCAGGGCTGTATAACCTGGGGTCGTCTGGCCACTAGAGAAGTTCCCGATGTCTGACACAATGAATGTCAAGGTTGCATATGTTGATTTTTATCTATTGTTTCCTGGTGGCACGTTCAGGTGATAAAACCCTTTGTAAGGAGGGGAGGGGGGAGGTGCTGGGCTGTCGAACTACATTCGGATCAGAGGTCAAGCTATATTGAGACCAGCTGTTGGACTACTTTCAGACCTGCTGTTGGACTACTTTCAGACCTGCTGTTGGACTACTTTCAGACCTGCTGTTGGACTACTTTCATACCAGCTTATGTACTACTTTCAGACCAGCTTTTGTACTTCTTTCAGACCAGCTGTTGGACTTCTTTCAGACCAGCTGTTGGACTTCTTTTAGACCAGCTTTTGGACTACTTTCAGACCAGCTTTTGTACTACTTTCAGACCAGCTATTGGACTACTTTCTGACCAGCTTTTGGCCTTATTTTTAGACCTGCTATTGGGACACTTTTAGACCAGATGTAGTGCTATTTTTTAGACCAGCTGTCGAGTTTTGTCGCGTTTTGGTCAGACAAGCATACAAAACACAAATATATATAGACTTGTAGATGCAAAGCTGTCAAGATGTTTTCGAAATAATGTTGCTTATTCTTTACGCACATTTGTTTTCTTTAGTCAGCTAAAAAGAAGCGTTATTGTTTTATAAAAAATATACTCAATTTTTGGCTAGCTATTCCATTTTAAACCCAATAATTCAATAACCAATTCACATGTTATTATTAAATTTATCGACAAATATTTTTTAATTTCATTTTCTAAACTACAATCTATGTTTTTTTTTATCGTAATCAGTGAACGCAGCACCACAGAGATACATATATATATATATAAATAAAGCTAATTGGCTTAAATCTATTAGATGAAGAGAATTTACTGACATTCTGTTGTAATGACTCTAGGAATTAACGCACTGTGAATACCAAATTTTTGAGTATTGATTTTTGTAGGCTAGTCAACAGACAGGATGTCGTGACAACTGCATGATTTTGTCATGCGCAAACAAACTGTTGAGTGCCAGGCTAAAGAATAGTTGGGAAAGGTCCTGATGAGGTCATCAGAGCTTTCAAAAAGAAAACGTCACACGTCGTTACCAGATCTCTCGTGGACCAGTCGATAAAACACAGCGGCTTGCTTCATAAAGCCTTGTAAATGGAGCAAATTATCTGGCATGCCATAGCTTGTTCTTTCTTACACTAAACACAAACTAACAGCAGTTGTACGCAGCCATTTCACTAACTGTGGTAATCTACATAGCGTTGGTCTTATTCTTGAATTTAAATCAATTCTTGAATTTAAATCTACAGGAACATAAAAATCTGGATCTAATTATTGACTCCTATTCCTAAACTAAAAGAATTTTTTTTAAAAAAAAAGATATGAAAAAAAAGGTGCTAACATTTCTTTAATGATAAAGAATTTAAAATGCATATTTTATCTTCTGTCTATTACTTTGTTGATCACAGAAAACAAAATCAATATGTGGGAAAAGAAATGAAGGGTACTGCTTGTGATTGCAATAATAATCACTATAACACATGAAGATACATGTAATCAAGAGCATTAAGAAAGCCAGAGTACTTTAATATATATAAATACATTTAAGCTGTTCTTTTGTTGATAAGCGATGAAGTGTTCATACTTGCAGATGTTCTAACTCTAATGCAAAAGTCAAAACAAACACATACTTTGAGAGTGCGCGGAAATTCCATTAAAATGCAGGTTTTTTGTTTGTTTTTTTTGGTTGACAGTAGAATCACTAGAAGACTAACAGAGATATAATATGATTTTTGACAAACTAAACATACCAGAAGATTGACAGAAAGAATTTTAAACGTATGACATAATTAATGAGAAGATGAACAACAACAACAAAAAATATCTCCAAAAGATTGACAGCAAGATCAAGGAATAAATGCCGGAAGACAAGTCACGTGACATGAGCCATGGTGACCACGTGACTAGCGCCCATGGTTGCTGCCTTGACTGTTCTCCCTCCCCGCCCAGCACCTCCATCTCGGCATCGATCCTATCGATTTGACGTTATCACCATGAAAAGCCACCAGCTTCATTAGGGACACGTTCTACGACTTTCATTCAAACTTTTACATTGCATTCATTCTTTATTCTTTCCTTCTCTTCTCCACCCCATTTACTTTTTATGATCCTTTTTGTAAAAAAAAATAAATAAAAACATATGTGGTTTTAGAAACAAATTTGTTTTGAAATCTGAAAAGAAATGACGTCATTTGTCATTATTTTTTTATGCTAGATGAAAACTTGAGTTGTTAAAACCTTGTGCAAACTTTTAGTAATAGGTCTATACGCTCTTTTACCAATCATACACTGTTTTGCTGCATCGAACCAACACGACACATCAGATCTTTATCTTTTAAAGCATAGTGTAGACATCCTAGGTCTAGTGTCTAGTTCATTCACTGCAAAGAGCAGACATCTTGGGTGTCATTCAACACAGAGTTGAAAGATTTTGACTAGGTAGAATATACGACTTAGATCTGTCTATATCATCTTATCTTATCTTAGATATACAGACGCTCCTTCTATGCAGAAGATAATTGCGTCCACAGACCATGAGAGATGATCTGTTGGCAAGTGATGCAGCGGTCACAGGCCACGGCTATAGATATCGACTGCATAGATCAGACATCTTAGTTCTAATTGATTACTGAATAGAAAAGATATACTGGCTTTAAATTTTATTAATTTACTGTATTAAAAAGACATCTAGGGTGTAATTCAACAATTAGAAAAATGGTTTTACTGTCTCATACAGTAACTACGTAGCACAGAAATATTAGGTCTAATTCATCGACAAAAGATATTGATATCAAAGCGTTTTTAAAAAATATAACATAAGCGAAATATTTCATCAACCTTATCAGCTGACGTGCAGTGATATTGTCCAATGTCTATGTCCAGGGTAACAATAACTCACCTGACATCAATGTACATGATGTCATTCTATTAGCAGTGCTGTATAGATCGTTATAATTATACGGAATATTTGAGATAAACTGGTTTTGTTAGTTGTGAGAGAAATTGATTCCATAAGATAAACTTTCAAGATTTTGAGAATAGTTCTACTATATAAGATGGAGGCTATGTAAAACCAAAGGAATTCGATAATTGGAGAGGGGGTAAGCTTTTGAAATGTGAGAGGACAGTGTTTGTAGTAGTTTGATGTCAAGACGGTCTTGGCTGGATGGGGGGCGGAGGGATAATGCCAGCTGTGAACGGGGACAAATGGAGTGAATGCAAAGAGAGTGTTGGGTTATATATTAAGAGGCAGTGTTAAAATGAGATTTAGGGTGGAAAATGAAAGAGAGAGAGAGGGAAAGAGAGAGAGAGAGAGTGGGGATGAGAAAGAGACGGGGTTGTATATGTGATATGCTGGAATAAGGGAGGCAATAAGAAATTGTGCCGGAGGAATGGGACTTATAAAAAAGGGACACAAAAACTGAGAGTGGAAGTGAGAAGGGGAAAGACAAGAGTGACAGACAGTACAGACAGGAGGGAAGGGAGAATCAGGAGCGGAAATAGAGTGGAAGAGTGAGAAAGAAAGGGGATGGAGACCAGAACAGAGACATAGAGATATAGAGTAAAAGGATATAGAAAATGTGTTGACAGTGTAGAGTGTTAACATAATGGCCGGTAGTCTGTATCTTTTTATCTATCCAGTTGTGATCACTTGTGTATTTCAGTATCTGTCTACCTTTTATGTAGTAGATAATGAAGGATACAATGGGATAATCGCCATTATTAAACACAAGAGAGAGAACTCAAGTTTTGTTTACATCTTGACAACATGAGACAGAATTAACTGGTCGAAAAAAAAACAAGTAATAAAAACTCGAATGAGTATTTAAGGCTATTTCAAACAAAGAATTTTGGAATTTTTATATAAGGAAAATCATTCTAGATTACATATAAGTCATTTCAAAATCAATAATTCTGAAACGAAGCACAACTATTGCTAACAACAAATTGCTGCTAAATCTACGGGACTCGAACAAAGAGCGTCCACAGTAGTCTGCACATGCATTACTGCGCTAACATCGTTCTGAATATTATCAGCTACTGTTTGGCGTTTGTTTCAACTCGACAGATGTTATTGTCTGGAAAAAAAAATACCGAGATTTTTTAGTCTTTTTTTATTTTTAGGGAAATCCAGTAAATCTTTGCGGTAATTTTTTTTGGCCCAGGTGCTTTCTTGGGACCCCCTAAACATATTTGCATCAGACCCGAACCTCCTTTCTTGTATGGTTCTGGAGGAGTTGCTTGATCAAGCTCGAGCAGACATTTCAAGTATATTCTATAAAGTATAAACGCATTTTTTCCCTTTGCGTAAAAAAGAGGGTGTTTGGTGGATATTATTGTGACTAGTATTTGATGAGTTTTTCTGTAACCTATTAGAAAACAATCAAGTAGTATAATTAAGACATATCACAAATTTATTTACCAAGATTACCATAACAAATGCAAACATGACGCATCCATCGCGTTTATTGAAGTACTACCTTAACAGCATTTCTAAGATAATAGTAAGTCCTGACAAAAATGAACCACAAATTGTCCAACCCTTCATTATTCTTTATTAGTTGTATAATTCTGTAATAATTAATGTCTTGTAATTACCAACACAGAACAAACCTATTTTCTATTGGTCATATATTTTACATTTCACCAGTGTCCACAGTTATTACTTAACTTAACGTCTACTGCAATAGAACCTTAAAAACGCATGGCCCCTTTTAAGCATTATTTAACAACTAGATGCCCGTGGCGTAGCATACGCCGCCGAGTTGCTATTAAATATAGCAAAGAAGGGGGGTTGAATAGACACAAACTACATCACGAAAAAATTAGAACAAAGCGAATGAACCTTGGGGCGGGGATAACTGCCGATGCTTTGTTGTTCTGGAAACATGTGCTTTGTGGTTAGCTACTTGTCACCCCCACCCTGCAACACCCTAGGTTGCCAAACATAAACTAATAGCCGACCCGCGTCGTAGCATATTCCGCTAATGATTTAGTGACGGGTGAAGACTTCCTGAAAAACACAGTCGTCAAAATTGGGTGGGTTTGGGCAAACGACTGTGAGTGAATGAAAAGAAGGAACTCTGGAGAGAGAAACATACAATTGTTGTATACAACAAAAGTAATTGTTAAGGAGAGTGTGTGACTACTTTTCTGTCACTGAGCACAACGGAGAGCACGAAGTTATTATGCCAATGTCGAGAAACAAAGCTTACACGGCTTGCAGGGTTGCCTACTCAATAAAATAATATCTACTGACAAATATAAGAACTCTCAACAAAATTTACGGACACAAACAAAATAGTACGGACACATTTAACATAACATGTTGACCTTAAAACGAACGAATATGAAGCATAATCCAAGTACTGTAGCTAAAATAATGTAAGGTATCCATATTACCCTGCTCATATTCTAGAGCGTTAGTTTATTGTATGACAATCATCATCATTGACAATGTTTAATGCCTCCTGCTTATGATCATACATCGAAACATTTACACTGTCGATCATTGTGGGAGTAATTTTTCCCGTCCAGATTCAGAGTCAGTAAACTTTCCAATATTGGACTAGACAATTTGTTTCTCAAGTTGGTTTCAATAAACAGGTAATTTAACGACAAATCTTTACGGACTGTTCGTAAATTTACGGACGGTTGGCAACCCTCAAGTCATGTTCATAAAAGAAAGTGGGAAATGAACGGGCACAAACACAAACATTTTTACAATTTAAAAAAAGTAATGGCTTAGCTGGGGCTTGAACCTACGACCTTCCGCGTGTTTGGCGAATGTAATAACCTCTACACTACGAAATACATGCTATTGTGTTCTTCTGACAGAACATAGTAATTGTCCTCAATTCTACGAATTGTTGGTCTCGATGACTCTCTACACTGTGCGCTACCTTTTCTTGAAATCTGGTTGGTCGGTGGGGTCAGACAGCGTGCTACTTGCTTAGTGTCCGGCATTGTTGGAACATGATGAGAATTAGATAGATAGGTAGATAGATTCCCAGACATAGCATAGTTTAAGTCATCTTTATAAACTGGTTCTTCTCAACTTGTATCTTTTAAAAAAATATTTAAATTCAATCAAAATTTATTTTCAGATGACACAGAGCCTATTTTGCTCTAATTAGATATAAGTTTCGACATTTTTTTCATATCGTTTTTTAAAATAAAAAATAAGGATCACAAATTCTTTTCTAATTTGTTTTTTTTTTAATGTAGCACGTAACACTGCAAAAGGTTTCCATGAAAAAAAAAAAAACGTTGTTTGCATATCAATCATCAAAGTTTATTTTCATATCAGCTTTTAAACGATTCCTGATATGAAATTGATTTTTTTAAAATAATTTTTTTTATTTTTTTTTATTTTGAGTCATGTCTATCATTTGACCCTAGTCTCTGAAGTGCTTTACATAGAGATGAATAGCATTGAAGGTGACCAGTAAACACTAAGCTACACAATGATTTCTAAATGAATCTTGAATACCTATTGAAGTAGTCTAATTTTTTAAATAACAACACGTTTTTATCAGACATTTTCTCTAATTGTTATATTGATTGAGTCTTATATGAAAAGTCTATTTTTTGGTTTTAAAAACACTTTACTGTAATATTTGATTGCATTGCTATTACGTGTCCTCGAACATTCAGGAGAATATGAAGCTGGGGAAGGGGAAGTTATCGGATGAGTTAGGTATCCAATCTAGGGGGGAGGGAGTGGCTGAGTTAGCTATCCACTCCTTCATTGCCGGCGCT
This sequence comes from Radix auricularia, assembly GCA_002072015.1. Lineage (NCBI taxonomy): Eukaryota > Metazoa > Mollusca > Gastropoda > Lymnaeidae > Radix > Radix auricularia. The sequence continues at coordinate 222,566 of MUZC01001615.1, forward strand.
ACCCATCCAACTCAAGAGGATATCGAGATAACAAATGGAGGACCCGGAGACAAATACATTCACACATCGGACGTCTGTTTGAGTCTGATTCCCAGGTCATGTTGTTACGGTCCGAGTGACCCGGGAATAACAATCAATGTAAAGACAGTGGTGACGAGCTATCTGAACAGAACGAGAAGGAATTCACCAAGTGCCCTCACCTCATCCTCGACAGCTGATGGCAAACAAGGGCAAACAATTAGCTCAGCAAACATCGCCTGCCACTTGGCCATGAAGAATTTTTTAAATATAAAATCTCAATGAGCCATCCCGGCAACTGTAAATGGGTCAATGTGAGTGGGTGTGACCACTTGTGTGGGTGTGTCCAACCCTGTGGGTGTCTCCATTTGTGTGGGTGTGTCCAACCCTGTGGGTGTCTCCATTTGTGTGGGTGTGTGCAACTCTATGGGCGTCTCTATTTGTGTAAGTGTGTCAAACTCTGTGGGTATCTCCATTTGTGTGGGCGTCTCCTTTTGTGTTGGTGTGTCAAACTCTGTGAGCGTCTCCATTTGTGTTTTTGTCTCAATTTGAATGGGTGGGTCCCGTTGTGGGGGGTATCTTTATCTGTAGGTGCGTCCAAATGTATCGATGTGTCCATTAGTTTGGGAGTGTCCATATGTGTGGGTGTATCCATATGTGTGGGTGTGTCCATATGTGTGGGTGTGTCCATATGTGTTAGCGTGTCTATCTGTGTGGTTGTGCCGATGTATATGAATGCGTCTATATGTGTTTGTGTTTACCAGTGTGGGTGTGTCCATGCATCTTGTTTTGTTCTCATCTGTCTGGGTGTGTCTATCTGTGTGGGTGTGATCATCCATTCGAATCGGTCCATCTTTGTGGGTGTGTTCATCTTTGTGGGTGTGTTCATCTTTGTGGGTGTGTTCATCTTTGTGGGTCATTTATTCTATATATGTCTTTCTAGATGGATTTGTCCTTCTTTGTGATGTTCTTTTGTATGTGTGTACGTCTGCCTATGTCGGTGCTTGCCTCATTGTAGCTTGGTTAGTTTATGTGTGTTGCTTGGGGGTTGTATGGAAACACCTACGTGAAATAAAAAAATCATGTTAAGCCTGGTCCCTATTGGAATTCAGGACGTGTTAGCGCATTTTCGTATTATGTATCAGTACTTATGTTAGATATCAGCATTATGTAGTTATCAGTAATTGTGTTTAGATTTTAGACATATTTTTATGAATTTTCTTGTGTAATGAATATACCTGACATTTTTTTTAATTTAAAAGTCATTTCTTTACATTTTAAAAAAAATTATTTTCTCTTTAATCTAACTACAAGTCACCACAAATGATGACGTAAAACTCTCTAAACTTTTACACTATTCTAATGACGTCAACTAAGAAAAAAACTAATTTTTTGCACGCTTTCGCACCACTCTTCAATGCTTGAAAAACTATGTATTCGACTTCCGGCAATGGCGGCCGTTCCCTGCGCTAGTGTTACCTCTCGATTCGAAATATTTTTTGGTAGTTTTAACGGGGTTTTTTAACGGATCGAGTAACTGAGTGTTGATGCACAAATGGCAGGTCAGGACATACAAAAAACATATATACCTCATGGGTCTAGGACTTATGGATGCTGAGATCAAGGGTGATGACAGACGGACGGACGGACGGACGGACAAAACGGGTGCAATAGCGCATTCGACTTCTCGAAAAAGCGCTAAAAAGAACATCAAAAGTGCTGAGTTAGCAGCAAGTTTAAGTTGTACAAAACTGAATAAAAATATTATTAGTTTAGCTTTGTTAAAGTCTTCAGTTCCCCAATATTGACTGAACTATTTTTGGATGGCTTGAATGGCTTTTCAAAAATTATTTCAATAGAATTATTGTCTACTGTTTAAAAAAATGGGGGGGGGGGGATGAAAACAGCAAATACATAGGCTGGTAAAAAGTCAAAACTTTGACGAGGAAATAGAAGTAAGGAACTTTTGATTTTAAAAAATTAGGGATTGTAAAGAATCGAAGTATTTCAAAATATTCAAAATCCAAACGGACTGGTTTATCAAATAAATTCCATTTATTTTATTTGCCTCCATGTGAAATATAATTTTAAAAATCATAACTTTGCCAACATTCCCAAATTACTTAGATACAATTTCTCATTAAGCCTCAGCCTCGCCATCATAAGAATATAAAGGTGCGGAAACTAAATTGAGTGCGCACAAACAAGTTGATCTTATCCGGTGCCGTGCGCATACTTTGCAGGATTCTAGTGACAGCCGATGGTCGATTGCTGTGTACGAATTCCAAAAATTACGAGGAGTTGCTTATTTTAGATAAAAGCGAGGCCCTAGAGATAATGGTCATCTCGGTCTGCAGACAAAGATAAGGATCCTTTCAGGCCCGATCGACATCCGATGTCTGAAGTCACTTGACGTCTGCGCCGATTGTCGCGCCAAGCAAACAAGTCCAGGACTTCTGTCTCGGTGTCCATGACATGAAAGACGCCGTTATCAATTTAATAAAGAGCATGCTGCCCCGTGAAGTCACAAACTGGAGCTATACAATGTTTAGCCTTTAGTTTCTGTATTCTTATCTTTTAAAGACAAATTAATAATTTCTCTGTTTTTAGTTTATAAGTAGATAAACAAAAGCTAAAAAATATTTCTGCTTATTGTTTATGAATTCTTTACTAAAACAAACGAGAGCTAAATATTTTTTTAAACTTTTGTGGATTAGACAATGGTTGATTTTTTAAATTAGATCATTCAAAATATTTATTTAATGTTGAATCAGCGGCCAGCATCGAGGTAAAAATTAACTGATAATTTCATTATTCATTTTAATTGTTAACTTAGTGACTGGATTTACTGGCATAAACTTCTTGAAAGAAATAATAATAATTGAAATAACAATGAACAAATGAACTAGATGAAATGATGCCATGGCAACAGCTTTTTTCAAACTCAAAATCTTATTTTAAGAGGAATTTATTGATACAAAAGAAGAAGAATCGATCTCTATAAATAATTCTCCTCATGGTTCAACCATGCCGGACACCAAGCTGTCTAACCCCACTGACCAATCAGCTGGCAAGAAAAGGTAGTGCAGAGGGGGGGGGTCATCGAGATCAACACAGCGTTCAATTGAGCTCAACAGAACAACAGAATAGCATGTATTTCGTAGAGTAGTGGTTATTACATTCGCCCAGCTAAGACATTATTTTAAATTTTTTTATAAATGATTATGTTTGTGCCCGTTCATTTCCCACATTCTTTTCAAACGTGACAGAGATGTATGTAGATCTCCAGACCTGTTTCAGATCGGCAAAAGCCTGTCACGTCAAAATTTATTCTTCGTTTTTACTTCCTCATCTGTTCCCCCTAAATTCTTCACCCGTCACTACGTCTTTAGCGACGTATGCTACGACGCGGGTCGGCTAGTAGTTTATGAGACCAAGTGTTGTCATGTTCACCTGCATTAAGTTAAGCTAAGACATTTCAAAGCTTATTGATAAAAGTCACTGTATCCAGTTTTATCCATTTAATTTATTTTACGTTCTTCAATTCTTGTGATCGTCACGTTGGTCAGCTCAAAAAAAAGAGAAAGAACAAAAACATTACACCATATCACATCAATAGTCACTTGTAGAATTAAACATTACACCTTATCACATCAATAGTCACTTGTAGATTTAAACATTACACTTTACTACGTCTAAAGTGACTTGTAGAAAATAACATTGCAATTATAACGTGAATATTGACTTTTCTAGAATGAATTGTAGAATATAAATATTACACTTTATTATTCCCGTATCACACATACACGACCTCTCATACGTACTCACTCACTAGCTCTTAGCACACACACGCACACACACACCAAGACCAACTTACACAATTATTTACTCTATTATATTCCCGTCAATCCTCACCATCAGCACACTCATACCACGTGACACAGACCAACACACACCCACCACGTGACACAGACCAACACCCACCCACCACGTGACACAGACCAACACACACCCACCACGTGACACAGACCAACACACACCCACCACGTGACACAGACCAACACACACCCACCACGTGACACAGACCAACACACAGCCACCACGTGACACAGACCAACACACACCCACCACGTGACACAGACCAACACACACCCACCACGTGACACAGACCAACACACACCCACCATGTGACACAGACCAACACAGGACAAATGTTAACTTGACAACCTTAAGCAATGCTATGATATGTAGCTGTAAAACTGGTAGAAAGAAATCTTCACAAAACCATTGCAATGATTTACAACTGCTTAACCTAAAAGTTAAACAATCCTTTTGTTGAACGATCCCAAAGTAAAACGATCACAAAGTAAAACGATCCCAAAGTAAAACGATCCCAAAGTTAAACGATCCCAAAGTAAAACGATCCCAAAGTTAAAGGATCCCAAAGTTAAACGATCCCAAAGTTAAAGGATCCCAAAGTTAAACGATCCCAAAGTTAAACGATCACAAAGTTAAACGATCTCAAAGTTAAACGATCCCAAAGTTAAACGATAACAAAGCTAAACGATCCCAAAGTTGAACGATCCCAAAGTTAAACGATAACAAAGCTAAACGATACCAAAGTTGAACGATCCCAAAGTTAAACGATCACAAAGTCAAACGATCCCAAAGTTAAACGATCCCAAAGTTAAACGATCCCAAAGTTAAACGATCCCAAAGTTAAACGATCCCAAAGTTAAACGATCCCAAAGTAAACGATCTCAAAGCAAAACGATCTCAAAGTTAAATGATCTCAAAGTTAAACGATCTCAAGTTAAACGATCTCAAAGTTAAACGATCTCAAAGTTAAACGATCTCAAAATTAAATGATCTCAAAGTTAAACGATCTCACAGTTAAACGATCTCACAGTTAAAGGATCTCACAGTTAAATGCTCTCAAAGTTATACGACCTCAAAGTTAAACGATCTCAAGTTAAACGATCACAAATTTAAACGATCACAAAGTTAAACGATCTCACAGTTAAACGATAACAAAGTTAAACGATCACAAAGTTAAACGATCTCACAGTTAAACGATCCCAAAGTTAAACGATAACAAAGCTAAACGATCCCAAAGTTGAACGATCCTAAAGTTAAACGATAACAAAGCTAAACGATCCCAAAGTTAAACGATCACAAAGTTAAACGATCTCACAGTTAAACGATCCCAAAGTTAAAGGATCCCAAAGTTAAACGATCCCAAAGTTAAAGGATCCCAAAGTTAAACGATCCCAAAGTTAAACGATCCCAAAGTAAACGATCTCAAAGCAAAACGATCTCAAAGTTAAACGATCTCAAAGTTAAACGATCTCAAGTTAAACGATCTCAAAGTTAAACGATCACAAAGTTAAACGATCTCAAAGTTAAACGATCTCAAAGTTAAACGATCTCACAGTTAAACGATCTCACAGTTAAAGGATCTCACAGTTAAATGCTCTCAAAGTTATACGACCTCAAAGTTAAACGATCTCAAGTTAAACGATCACAAAGTTAAACGATCACAAAGTTAAACGATCTCACAGTTAAACGATAACAAAGTTAAACGAACACAAAGTTAAACGATCTCCCAGTTAAACGTTCCCAAAGTTAAACGATAACAAAGCTAAACGATCCCAAAGTTGAACGATCCTAAAGTTAAACGATAACAAAGCTAAACGATCCCAAAGTTGAACGATCCCAAAGTTAAACGATCACAAAGTCAAACGATCCCAAAGTTAAACGATCTCAAAGTTAAACGATCCCAAAGTAAACGATCTCAAAGCAAAACGATCCCAAAGTTAAACGATATCAAAGTTAAACGATCTCAAAGTTAAACGATCCCAAAGTTAAACGATCTCAAAGTTAAACGATCCCAAAGTAAACGATCTCAAAGCAAAACGATCCCAAAGTTAAACGATAACAAAGTTAAACGATCTCACAGTTAAACGATCTCACAGTTAAACGATCTCACAGTTAAACGATCTCACAGTTAAACGATCTCACAGTTAAACGATCTCAAAGTTAAACGATAACAAAGTTAAACGATCTCACAGTCAAACGATCTCACAGTTAAACGATCTCACAGTTAAACGATCTCAATGTTAAACGATCTCAATGTTAAACGATCTGAAAGTTAAACGATCTGAAAGTTCAACGATCACAAAGTTCAACGATCTCAAAGTTCAACGATCACAAAGTTCAACGATCACAAAGTTCAACGATCACAAAGTTCAACGATCACAAAGTTCAACGATCACAAAGTTCAACGATCACAAAGGTGTCAATGAAACTTTAGCAAAACCCCACTATAACTTCACTTTCGGGTAAATGTAGTTTAATGTTTTTAAATAAAAGGTTTTGTTCATTAGCAGTTGAGTTAAGATAGACCATTCATAAGATGAAACTATTACATAATTGCCCATCTGAAAGCAATTATTTTTGATTAAGCTAATATAACTTAAAAGGCTACGGCGCCCATGCATCAAATATACGGTCTGATTTTGATGCTGCATCGGCTCATTGGTAACAATCCCTTTTCATGATTAGCAAAGAACATTCTGATTCATTGCCGCCTACACAGATTAGTCACATAACTTTATTTACCATGATGATTTTAGAGAGGGAAGATAAAATAAATACTGTTTAACATACCATTTAGCACATTTTTTTAAAGAGCTGTAAAAAAAATATTTAAAATTGCTATTCGTTTTTAATTAACTTACTTTATCTGTTGGTTTGTTTAGATTAGTTTAGAAGCTCAGTTTTTTTCATCAACCACAAGGCGATCAATACCACTTGATGTGCACTCATGACAATGCAACTTTTCATGACCAAAAGAACTCAAACAATTGTTCATTTTACTTGAGTGACCTCTATATTTCGCCTCAGTTTTACAGCATTTTTGCTAATTGAATGTGATTAAATTATCTACAGTAATTAAGACTCACTGAAGATTTCAATCTTTATAGTGCGGGAAACAGTAAGTGATTTTCACTTTAGCTTCAATATTTTAAATATATTCCAATTCAATTTTGAATAATTTTCTAAATGAAAGCAAATATGTATATTTATTGAATATATCATCTGCCGACCCTAAAGCTTTTAATTTAAGTCTTTAAAAATTCAATTTTCCTTGTTAGTGGCAATAACTATTCTCACATTTGTCGTTTAAGCAATATCATCTTCTGTAGGAATTTTTTTTAAATACATATTTTTAAAAAAAATCTTTTAGGATGTAGAAAATCATTTAACAAGCTGTAAATTCTCCCTCATGAAAATTTTCAGACAACTGAAATATAACAAAATAAACTTTCCACACTTTAATGATGTTTATTTGCATGAAAATTATTTTCAAAAACATACAGAAAGGTTTTGTGTGCCCTAGGTCAGAAGGAGAAAATCGTCCAGAGTTTTCTACCGATAATCTGTCCTGTTATTCTTAAGTAAAAGCAGGGCGGTTCTTTTGAAATAAATTGTGAATTAAAAAAATAACTAATTAAAATTAAACAATTATTGATTATTATTAATTTAATATGATGGATTACTAAATTGACATGTATGCAAAATTTGGACCGGCCTTTGAAATGGAAATTGGGGGATCCGCAACCACGAGCTTTAAACCTTAATCCAAAGAAGCACTGCGCGTTTTCAATAAGGCAGGACACGTGATAAAAAAAACTAGATCCGTTTTCGTTAGATTTTTTAATAAGGCATTTTCTTGTAAAATCGGCGATTTTCTGGTGCTGAGATTACAGTAAAATTTGTGTGACAGTCTGGGAAATAAGTTTAGGATGTTTAGCCTGTTGACTATGACCAATGAAGTGAGGTGGAACTAAAATCAGGATCGGTTGAAAAATGTATCGAATATGCCATAGGTAATGGCGAAAGAGGCGCAGCAAAGATAGAACGTAGCGGCAACACGCCTGCCTCAGCGAACAGACAGAAACAATAATTGTTAAATAAATACAAGAAACACATCTGTTTGACAGTGTGAAGTCTAACAAGAAGACATTAACCAGAGCGGCTTCCTTTACAGCATTACGTGTATTAACTCTTATGTTCAATAACTCCCTCCTATCTCCACTAACGCTATTCACTCTATTCAGCATCTCTCTAACTCACTAAACCCCATTCCTTTGTCAACACCCACGGAGACACACCTCCCAATACCCACCCACTGATCCTAGTACACTCCTTTAACCCCTTTACCCTTGTAGTCTCGAGACACCCATCCCAACACCCACGAGACATCCATCCCAACACCCACGAGACATCCATCCCAACACCCACGGAGACACACCTCCCAACACCCACCCACTGATCCTAGTACACTCCTTTAACCCCTTTACCCTTGTAGTCTTTCTGATGTCACTTTTTCTGACCCACATTTCACTCAACTCTAATTTTAGAATTGATTCCACCGAACCCACCCCCTCCAACTCATCATTAAATTGATATCCAATTTTCGCTATTAGCCAAATTCCTCCTCCCCCCCCCCACGCACTCACCACCAGCCGTTCTGCGTACGTTGGGGGGGGGGCACAACTCGTGTCGGGCTCAGTGTTTCCCCCATCATGGCAGTGGCCAAGTGAGGTCCATGGCAGAGATCCCAGTGGACCGAGCCGACAGTGGAGTGATCCTTCCTCGAACAAAAATTAGTATTGACCGTCCTGGTTGGCGATAAGCAGGCATTGGGAAAAAACTACCAGTATAGACTAGATGGGTCAATGCGATTACTAAGAATACGCAGACTAACTGGGCCTTAGTGATTACTACCTACATACACTAATCCGTAGTCCAGATGGACCATTGTGATTACTAATTCCTTACACTAATGCGTAGACCAGATACAGGCTTGTCCATAGGAATGTTTTTCGGGACAAGCCTAGGCTTGGGAATCCCATGGGAAAAACATTCCTATGGACAAGCCTGTATCTGGTCTACGGATTTCAAAGGCCGATCCCATGGTATGGGATGGGATTGGACAGGCATAAATTGCCATGGGATGGGATGGGACAGAAAAATATGTCCCATGGACAAGCCTGCAGATGGACCATCGTGAAAAACCTAGAAATACATAAACTAGATGGGATATTGTGATTCATGCATACTAGACAAAGTAGACATTCGCAATTAGAATTCGCAAAGTAGACATTTCAACTGCTAAGTCATTCAAGACTGCACTTAAGACACATCTTTTTAAAATTTATTTTCAAAATTAATAAAACAACATTTCTTTAAATGATTAACGTAGCTGATGTATTGAGTATAGCGTATTGTCATTTATGTAGTTAATATGATATGAATGTTTCTTTTTATTGTTATATGTATTTTTTTTTCCATGTAAAGCGCTGTGAGCCTGGCTCCATGCTGGGATACAGCGCTATATAAATTACCATTTTATTATTATTATTATAATTACTAAACTACCAACTATTTTCTTAGATTCGACGGAGCTATGTATAATTACCCGCTATAAATAGACTGGACGGACCAATGGTATAAATGTATTTTAATGTCTTGATTATCTATAAGTGGTAGGTAGTAAAACTTGAGTTCATATTACTATTGGTCAGAAACATATGATGAAAACAGCTGAGTCATCCCCAAACATCTTCTTTAATGTACACATAGGAAGACAAAATGTGCAAATGAGGAGCCGATTGTGAAGTGAAAGACAATGAACTAAATTATTTACTTAAACACATACAAATATCCGAGCAAACAAAAAAGTATTTTTAGAAAAACGTCCCCTAAAAAATAATTTACAAAATAAAATTAAAAAAACAAACAACATATCTTCAAATTATGCTTAAATTCACAGCAAATGAACAATTTTTTACAGCAAATGAGTAGCCCAATACAAAGATTTGCCACTGTGTGTCCTTAAATTTGTTAACACACAACTATGGACGGAGGTACAGTTGGTTGGTCATTCTGTATGTCCCTTTGTCTCTCTCTATACATATTCCGATCCATCCATCCATCCATCCATCCTTCCATCATTCCATCCATCCATTCCTCCCTCTCTCCCTCCCTCTTTCCCTCCCTCCCTCTCTCTCTCAATGTCTCTCAATGCCTGTGTGTGTTTATATTATGTGGGTGTGTGCTCTCAGATTTCCCATCAATATAAAATTCCATGGGAAGCCACAGAACCCGATTTTGGGCGTTAAGCCAACGGCTTAGTTTCAGACGATTGAGCAGTTTTGCCGGGAATATTGAGGTGTGTATTCGGAGAACGAACGGGGTCAGTTGGTAAAGTAATAATCGATATCATATTTTCATCTAAAAGATGACAAAATCGCGCTTTTAAGTTCCAATCGCGGTGGGTCGGAAAAAAATTTAACCGTTTTTCTTGTCAAGATCAGAGCTTAACTTTATGCAATTTATTGGAATGTCCATCGAGATGTTGATCAGTTGATGGTGTCAAAACTTTGTTAACTTTATTTTATATTTGTTAATACACCAATAAATTGTTATTCGTATGTAAAGTTAGGTAGCAGCGATGGGAAATGAAATTTAATAGCAACTTTTAAAGCCTTTATATAAACTCATGGCGTCTGCTTCATTGCTTGAATGTCAAAAAACTTTGGATCGATTTTTAACCCACTTTCTTGTAAGCTAGCGAGTTAAAAATTTGAAGGCAGACTCATGCCGATGATAAAAATTATTTATGAATATTTTAGATCGATCGAATGTACTGTTATTAAATTAATGAAATTTTAGATTATTTCAATTTATCTCTATGTAGCAAGTTAATTTTTGAGCTCGTGTATCGCTGTGCTTATTATATTGAAAGACCTATTTTTTTAATACCTCCCTGTTGTGCTGTGCGGTGTGTATTATATTGACGATACTTTTATAAAATATATTCTTGATCTGTAAATTTAAATGCTATTAATGGCTAATCTGTCTTGCGGTGCGCACTGTGTTAAACATGTTTTTATAATCCTTTTTCCCGTGATCAAATCAAGCTGAAGTTTAGCAGGCCGCCTTTTGCTGTTTTTACTATAAATCTTTATATATGAGACATAGACTTCTGCTGACATTAAACATAAACAAATTCACTGACATATTGGACATACTTTGTCCATCTTTTGGCTGCGGGATGACGCCAACATCCCATCCACTAAATGTGAATAACTTCAAACAGCTCTAATAGCTCACTTCACGATAATCTCATTTCTCTCAGACTTTATGTGTCAAGCCTTATGGTTTAACATATTAATTCCACCCTGGATACATATGTCTTCAGCTTGAATATTGTATTGGTATCAGTTAATTAGAATAATTGCGCTTATTCAATGTAATTTAAATCCAAATCTCATTTTTCCCAATGTACTTTGACCACCCTTCCCATCATTAACTTTGGTCTCACCCCGTCCCCACTATGCTGTCACTTTTACTTACTGATTTGATGTATCTATCAAACTTAAATAAAAATCATCATTTATTTTTAATGCAATATCTCAAGAGACGCGAAATAATAGTCGACTTGCGTTAAATACAAATAATCAACATTTTCCTTCGAGATTAAACGGTCACTAATAAAGCCCAGTGGCCAATGGCTTTATTTCACCCCCAAAACACAAAAACACGTAGATTTGGTGAGGGACGATTTTTATAATTATAAGTACGCTTGACCCCGGCCCCTCAAGGGAAACAGTTTCATTAGAATTTGGTGTATATATATATTCTATACTTCGACCTCTCCAAAGTCAGGGGTGGATTAAGACTGCACGGGGCCCCGGGCTGCAATCAAACGGGGGCCCTAGCCCATGGGCGTATACAGTGGGGCAGGGGGGCATTCGCCCCCCCCCTACATTTGAGAAAAATGTCATATTTTTTTTTACCATAAAACTGAACTAAAGTCCCCGCAAGTTAATTAAATTGAAGACAGTGTATAATCAAAAATAAAAAAGAATTATATCTGCAATTATAATTGATTACATTATTGATTGTTATAAATAAAATTTCTGTCACATTTTTAGCAAAAATACGCATGGGCGTATACAGGGGGGGGGGGCAAAGCTATTCTTGTCCAAACGTTCACCTAACACAGTGGTTCTAAACTTTTTTCAGTGTATATACTTTTTAGTGGTAAATTAAGCATTGAAAATAACTATTTCATGCCGTTTTTAATTTTTAATAGATAATAATATTAAAATATATTTTTTAAATTAGATCTTGGTTAAATTTTAAAATATTTTTTACATGGTTTGATGACAAATGCGAAATGAATTCCTTGATTTACTTTTTGCGGAAACAACACACAATTATTACAAAAGGCACCTTTTAACATTTGCGAGTATAAACACGAATCAGCTGCAATTTCAACTCATTTGAAAGGTCGTGGGTCCAGACATACCTTCCAACATTCAATTTAGAAAATGAATAAGTGTCAGCGATAATCAAATTAGAAACAGTAGCCTCAGCTGTGTCTGGCTGTTGACTTGTACTGGTGTCACAAAGTTGGGGACCCCCCTCCCCATAGGCGCGTGACGTCATTTTTGGAAATTAAAAAACGTGATTTTTTTGCCCCCCTCCCCCCCGGAAAAATTCCTAGCGACGCCCATGCCCTAGCCCAGCCAACCAGCGTCCCTTAAAATAAAATGATTGTTAACAGCTAATAGGTTATATATGACTGTAACTAAATATTAATAATGAAAAAAAAACGAACACGAAGAAATAACTGTTTGAAGTGTTTGCGGTATGTTACAATTGAGTGTCAAAAGAAAAATTTAATTATCCACTGCTTCGAATCGAACCCGTCACCGGTTGAATCACGCGCCTGAGCGGAACTTGTCTAATTAAGAGAAATTTTAAAAATAAAAACTATATTTAATAATATGTTCTTTAAGTGAGCCAATTAAATCAAGTTTTAAACATTTGTACACTTTTATTATAAAATATAAAAAATTTGGGGCCCCCAAGCCGTCGGGGGCCCCTGGCTTTAGCCCGCCTCAGCCCCCCCCCCCCTTAATCCGCCAAAGTCCAAAGTTATGATTTCTCAGTCAGTAATCGTTGAATTGAGTCGTTTTATTATATGAACTCAATAATCGATTACTGAAAAAATGGACTTATTCTCTTCAGGTCAAATTCAATAGTGTATATATATTTCATGNTATATATACGATTATCTATTATTACTTGTCAATGCAACAGACGTGGTATGTTTTAAACTGGGCCGCTCTATCAAGTAAGTTAGCATAAAATCATAGACCAACTTCACATAAGATTTTCCAGTCAGCAGAAGACTCTCAACAAACAAGTCTACAAAACAACACACATAAACAATGTTGTGTTAATCAAGTTATTACACAGAGAAAATCAATACAATAATTAACGGGTTTACTCTGCTTCTTTATATAACCATTTATACCTGGATTTTGTTACATTAAAAAAAGCTGATATGATATCCAAGAAAAGAATTTCCCTGATAAATTTAGACCATGAAACAGATTCTATATAAGGATTAATTTTTTGCTTTTAATGTTACGAAAAGGGATAATCGATAACGCGATAGTTTAGTCAAGATTAAAGACTATTCTTTACTAAGCTGAGTATCAATGGAAGGATTAACTTAATCTATGGACTGGACTGGTGTAAATACCTTATGCTAGTGATTCACCTTGAAAAAACAGGAGGGGATGGTTGTAACTGACGTCCGGGTAAGGGGGGGGGGTTGGTTGAAGGCTAACTGACGTCCGGGTAAGGGGGGGGGGTTGATTGAAGGCTAACTGACGTCCGGGTAAGCGAAAACCCGGAAATGAGAAACCCGAATAAAGGCCTTTTTCCCCCTTATTGGAATCGAATATCTCACTGAACGTTGGAATTTTTATCAACATTTAGAATGAAATGAATGAGATTGGCATTAACTGGAATACCACTGTAATACCAGGAAACATAGCAAGTCTTATATATTGGTGCATATCATAAGAGATTGTTTTTCTTACTAGTAGTATTACTGGTCTGTGAAATTTGCTTCGGTACCTATCGTCCGTACCGGCTCAATAAATGGTTTGTTAACACTGTACTACCAGGCTTAATAAATAATGTTAACACTGTACTACCAGGCTTAATAAATAATGTTAACACTGTACTACCAAGCTTAATAAATAATGTTAACACTTTACTACCAGGCTTAATAAATAATGTTAACACTGTACTACCAGGCTTAATAAATAATGTTAACACTATACTACCAGGCTTAAAAAATGGTTTGTTAACACTGTTCTACCAGGCTTAATAAATGGTTTGTTAACACTGTACTACCAGGTTTAATAAATGGTGTTAACACTGTACTACAAGGCTTAATAAATGGTGTTTACACTGTACTACAAGGCTTAATAAATGGTGTGTTAACACTGTACTACCAGGCCATTCATCTGTCACAACAATGGAAGATTGACTTTGGGATAAATTGGGATGCAGGCACGGAATCCATGATAAATAGTCCTGTGTTGTTTTTTTCTCACGCAGCCCAATGACGTCAAAATAGCCTTGCACAATCAACCAATCACGAAATGGGGTTATTATGGCGTCATCAATCAGGAAAAAGTAAAATCTACAAACAAGGGCGGCACTAGAGTCGGATAATGGCACAACGCTCGCAGGGGCGGGTCATATAATGCCACAGGTCGAAAACTATATGTCTGTTAAATACACGGGTGGGTCACATACAAACACAATTTGGGAGGTGTCCTCCATATTTCAAACAACGTTCTTTATGTCTTTTACACCCAGTAAGTGTTTTTAATTTCCAGAAGAATTCCCAAACTCTCAGAATGCAGTCAAAGTATTTATTTGCTGCTATTTGGTCCATTATATTAACGTGTTGTTTTTTTTATAAAAAAAAAAGGTTTGCTGAACTACAGAATGGGACTGCATAAAGCTTTTTAATAAAAAATAACATACACAAACTATTTGTGTAAGAAGACAATAAATTTAAGCTTTATTTATGAACTAATACTAACATCAGTAGACGTTTCGGGTAATGTCTTCATCAGTACAATAACATAAAATAAGAACTTACAGAGAAAGGTGAAAGGTTGGCAACGGCCGACATTAGTGTCTTTTTATGTTTTCAACCTTCTTGTTCATTGAAAGAGAAACTGATTATTGTTTTGATGTAACCATTACATTATAAAAAAACATACAATTGTAGTTTTGGAATGTCTTAGCCATACAAAATCATACTACGATGCTCAATGATTTATCCCCGAATACATATAGGCTACATTTTAAGAGAATTGTCTTAATGCTCAAGACTTTGTATATTGTTTCAAGATGTAACAAAGCAAAGAGTTTCTCCATCAAACAGGAAACATATCTGTAAAGAGGCTTACGTATTAACAATATATCTAAATGGTTTACTGTTTACTTGAGGCAATTTAATAAAATGTTTAATTTATTTGATGTGATTTCAAACGTTAAAGATTGTCTGTATGTTTTAGAACCACTGCACGCAAAGTATCTGTGGACATAGAAGCAGTATGTACAATAAGAAGTAAAGATGAAAGCGAAATTTGAGGTAACTGTAATTGCCAAGAGCATTAAGTTATATTACTTGAGATCATTCTCAAATACACAATGGAGCAGTGGGCAAAATTAAAAAGCATTTCGTAGAAAAGATCTAAGCACGGTTAATTGCAGCGGAGATCATACTTGGAGGTCAAGAAATCTTATGTCAAGGACACAAAATCATCCAATCTCGAGGACATCGGCAGGCTTTTATTTAACAAAGTTTTATTGATTTATCAAAATTGTCGGTAGTTAAGAAAATTATCTTTATTTAAATATGTAGTATGTATTTTTTGTTGAAGAGTCAAGCGTGTTTTCTATTGGCTTTTGGCCACAGGGACCAGTGGCATTCATGTAGTAGCACATGACAAGCTGTGACACGTTCGCAATGTCCCCAAAACTTAGGATGTAAAGAGGTAGGCCTTCTAAGACGAGCGCCAATGTTGGTGGATGAAATATCAAATAAAAGCTGAGAAAACGATATGTACGATTCGGCTAGAAGCCTTCACCATTAGATATATCAGAAATTTAAATATGTGATTAGAAATTATTTTTAAACTCGCACGAATCATAGAGCTTTCAGTGTATTTTGAAGTTTAGAATTGGAATTGTATATGGAAAATAGTATCTTGGTATTCAAACACGCTCTTTCGGTTGATAGTAGAAATGGCTTAGGTCAGGGGTCGGAAAACTTTTTTGTCTGAGAGAGCCATAAACACCACACAGTTTGAAAAGTAATTCTTTGAGAGCCATACATGATGTGTAAAACTAAAAACTCAAGTAAATGTGTGCATTTTTCGTAATATCAAGTAGACTACAATAATTATGTCTCTGAATTCTTTTTAATAACATTGTCATACTGTTTTTATATGCATTTAATTTGCAGATCAAATGAGTTTGAATAAACTTTTACTTTTTTTATATAATAGAGGAGTTTACAGCCAGATGCAGCCATCAATAGAGCCACATCTGGCTCGCTGGCCGTGACTTCCCGACCCCTGGCTTAGGTAATGGGTATGATCTAAACATTGAGATTGATGTGTTCGGATGCTAGATTTAAGTCGTAGCAAAATAAGATATTCATTAAAAAAAAAACAAAAAAACAATGTATTAGAAGAAATAAAGTACGTAAATTGTTCCGCGAACCACGTTAAGAGCTACGCTTCTTTATACTACTCTTGGAAGTTGAAGTTTTCGTTGTTGTTGATGTGGTGCTATAGGAGAGAGTGTATTTCATCATTTAATACGGTGCTTTATAACAATTGGTATTTTTAGTTGGCGCTGTGTAGAGGGATTTCAATTTAATTTTCAGAATAATCTCGAAGTAAGCCAAATGTGTCACAAATGTATTGTGGCACAATCCATGAAATAAATTAGCAATCCTTTTGTGTGATGTTTTTATAAGAATGTGTATAATATTTTAGTCCAGAAGCGTAATTTGGTTTTCCACGCCCTTGGCTAATTTATTTTTGGCGCCCTTTCGCAAATGGATATAGAAAATCCGAAAGGTAGGAAAATACTAAATTTGAATAAATTAAACGATTAGCCCGCGGTGCCCTTGGAAATTGTCCCGATGTCATGTTGCTGTTACGCCCCTGTTTTTGTCCCTTTTTCTTTTGCGGATCACAGAGTGCATCAAGTTAGTTGTAGACGTCATTGACTTGTGATGAAAATTGAAGCTATCAACATAATTTGAGTTCTAACAAATGAACATTATCATTGATCCTTTATTTAAACCATCAAATTTATATTTTAATGGGAAAAAAATTTTGGACTCATTTTTTTTTCACAATGAAACTCTGATGATTGTGCTGTCTGTGAATATTTCAGAAAGCTATTTGATGAAATAAATAAACTTTGGCACACAAATCAGGTGTCATAAGTATTTTTTAAGGCGGTTATGTTTAATTTTTTAAAATTTCAGAATTGATTTTAAATCAAACATTGTGAACAATTCATGCTTTGGTGATAGCCTAAAAAACTGCTCCGCAATAGCTTAGTGCAATTTTGAAAGTGATGTCATTCTCTCGAGGCGCTCTCATTAACCACTTTTTTTTTAATTAATGCTCTTGTGAAGACAAAGTAATTGAGACAGCCAGGATTATGATGTCTGAACATCAAAGAAACCCATTAAACTTGTATTGCTAACTGTCTCTGTCAACCAGTTTATGTCAATCATGTTTGTTAATGTCTAGCCAGTTGGCCCGAAAAACAATTATTTTTCCCAGTCGGGGCTCATTAAATATAACAGTGTTAACCCTTTTTTCCCAAGTCGCAAATGGCGCAGTTTATCTTATTTTTATAAAAAAATAGCAAATGAGGAAGTGCAAAAGCCGGATTCATTTAATGACAAATGATATGCCTGAGAAACAAGATCTTAATGTTTTTTAAGTAAATTAAAGGTAGAATTTTTAAAAAAATGTTTTTAATTATTTTTTTAAAATAGAATAGACAATATTTAAATATACTTTCTTGATTGTCCATTAATTTTTAATTATGCAAATTAAATAAAGTTGAAATAGTTTAGTTGCTCAATTTGTAAACTTTTAGAAATTAACTTTTAAACTATTTCTTCCTTATTATTTCAATTTTTTTTTTTTTTTATAAAGTGAGGAGGCATATCAATTGATGGGTCTCGGCTCTTTTATATCTCCCTGAATTAAATCTCATAAATCTCCCTGAATTAAATCTTATATATCTCCCTGAATTAAATCTTATATATCTCCCTGAATTAAATCTTATATATCTCTCTGAATTAAATCTTATATATCTCCCTGAATTAAATCTTATATATCTCCCTGAATTAAATCTCATATATCTCCCTGAATTAAATCTTATATATCTCCCTGAATTAAATCTTATATATCTCCATGAATTAAATCTTATATATCTCCCTGAATTAAATCTCATATATCTCCCTGAATTAAATCTTATATATCTCCCTGAATTAAATCTCATATATCTCCCTGAATTAAATCTCATATATCTCCCTGAATTAAATGTCATAATGTCCCTGAATAAATTTCATAATCTCCTTGAATTAAATTTCATATATCTCTCTTTCGATATCCTCATAAATATCGCTTACTAAACCCTAACATATTTCTCTTACTGAACACACACACATATATCTCTTGACTCCCCCTTTGTAATCTTACTGAACTGTCTCACGATTTTAGAAATATGAGCCCATTACGGTAAAAATCATGACTTGGACTTTCATTTTAATCTATAGCATCTACGCACGCAATTTTTTTTAATGGTACTGGAATATCGTTTGTAATTCCTTCATATTTAAAGGCATAAGCGTCCAATCAACTCTTATTTCTAAATAGTAAACAAACACATCACCTAATTTAATGCTACGTTGTATTGGTCTTTCCATTTCGATACATTTCACATATTTAAAATATTTTCAAAGTTGTAAAATATTTCATTTTTTCATTTCAACCTCTGAACAAGAAAAAAGTAAAGACGTTTTTTTTTTTTTTATTTTATTAGATAGTTTATTCGCTGGTCTATTGTTTCACCAGAGAAGGCAGCTTTGACAAGCATACAAATACCTCTGACCTAGATCTGTAGAGCTCCTAAAGGAGAAACGGTTCTGACAAACAAAGGGCTCACTAGAGGGTGGAAATATAGAAATCGAAGTATCGATCCTGGCATTTTCACGTGCATCAATATTTGCTCCTCCACACTGTCGACTCGGGGCGTGTTAACGTAGCACAGCAAGTTTTCTTTCTACCACTAATGCGCCGTGTGCCACTCGTACTTGTGTTTTTACTGGATGGCTGGAAGAACCTCATGACGTTACCGGAATGCAAGCAGTGTCAGTGGAGAAACTTTTGTTGTTTTTACTCCAATCTTTCGGGAGGCTTTTGTAATTCTCTGGTCGAGTTTATTCCAGTTGAGAGGGCAAATTATTAAATATAAATAAATAAAAGAGTGGCGGCTCTTTAAAAGAAACAGACGCTCCTCTCATTTTTCGTGTGTCTCAATTGGTGAAATTCATAGAGATGCGAGAGGAAGGGAAGTGAAGGGGGTTGAGGTGCCAAACTCATTGGCGGGAGAGAACGATGTTATCATGTGTTTCAAAAGAAAACATGTGTAATCATCTGTTTGAAAAGAAAACATGTGTTTCAAAGGAAAACATCCCTGTCGACAACGTGCAACAAAGTCTGCCTATTAGCGACCAAATAAGTTGACATACATGCCACACAACTTCACGAAATGTTTAATAGCACTAACTTTGACCATACTTAGCTTGATATATATTTAAAAACTTCAGCCATTTTTTTGCTCTCTGTTATTTCACATGGCAATGAACCTATACTTGGTAACGTAAAAAAAATTACTATGAACTGTTTTTTTGTTTTTTTAATATTTTTATTTTGACAAAGCTTAAAACGTGGATTAGGAAAAAAATTGTTTCTGACGTTTATTACGAAAGAAATACAGATGTTCTTTGCCTTCTTTGGTCTCAAAATAGACCTCCTACTTGCAAAAGTCGCTTAATCTCTTGGGTAACGGATTAAGGTAAGAATTTGCGTCCTTTAACGTGGATCAGTGAACACGTGTTCGGAAATGTCTCTCCTGAATAATAAACAAAACGCATTAGAAAATTCGCGTAACTTAGGTTTAAAGCCAAATAATCTTTGAGTTAAGGGGATATAAAATACATTAGTCTTATGGAATTTGGACGAGACCTAATAATTAATTCCATATACGGAGGTTTTCGACTTAGGGCAGTTCGGCTTAGCTCGGTGGGACTGTATGTTTTTTTAAACAATTGTCCAAACGTACAGACCTTTTTCATGCAGAGCCGATGAATGGAATGCAACGTTTTCTACAAATTAATTGATGGACTACGAAGTCGGTGTAATGACCTCTGACAACTCTGTCCCACAGACAGCAGACATAATGACCTCTGACAACTCTGTCCCACAGACAGCAGACAGTACACTTACAGTTTTGAAAATACAGAGCAGCACCGAGGGCGGGCTTGGTACAATTTGCTTTCATTTGTAATTCTGAGGCGAAAAGTGGGTTCGTTTTGTGGAGTTGAGTGAGGAGAGTGGGACATCTTCATTTATTCTAGTCTGCATTAATCCTAGCTGAACGTTAGACTTAATGTGTATACAGACAACTATAATTAATTTCATGATGGAGTACGCAGCACAGAAAGATCAACGTATCAATCACACACTGTGGTCTCCATTAACATGATGATTGAGCACACAGCGCATGACGTTTGTAAACTCTCTTCTCAATCAGCTGTCGTCTCGGGGAGTTCTTTATCATCATCCTTTCTTCTACCCTTTAATGTTTGTGGTATCAAATTGCTAGTCGCGTGGCTCTTCTTCAGATTCCGTCATAAAAAAATGTTCACCTCGTCTTGATGACCCCTCCCTTCATTGCTACGTTCCAAGTCTTTTTCAACAACAACATTGTTACGTTCACATGACCATCAGCAGAGCTACAGCATATACGTTTATATGTTTATCTATTTAAATGTAAATGATTATATTTCTCCAATTGATGATGAACTTTTAAAACTCTTTTAAATCAGATTGGTATATAGTTGATGCTTCATATCTGTTCAAAATACTTCAATAATAATGGTTTAAATTGTCCTTAAAGCAGTTAGTGTGGGGGTGGGTTGTCTTAAATAATGCTTTATGCTATCAATTTCTGTCTCATTTAAATAAAAAACATGGTTTCCTCCTTGCAGCAAAATTTGATGTCCTTGAAGAAAAAATTAAGAGTACATTTAAACCACGTTTACTTCCGTGAAGGGAACACATGAATCAGAGTTTAAGAACCACTGTCTTAGAGGGAAGTTTTGGAAGCTTAAGTTTGTCGAGAATTTAAGAACCACTGTCTTAGAGGGAAGGTCTGGAAGCTTAAGTTTGTCGAGAATTTAAGAACCACTGTCTTAGAGGGAAGGTCTGGAAGCTTAAGTTTGTCGAGGAGTCTTGACAATCAGAATATTGTGTTTTCATTGTGTAAATTTTGAACTTTGACTTTTGGACTCTTACTAATGTCTGCGAATTTTGGTCTAAAGATAATAAACTAATTTTAAAATCCTCGTGGGTGTGGGCCAGTGGTTAAAAAGCACTCATTACAAAATATTGTTGAAGGAGATGGACTTTATACGAGACAGAGGAACACCGAGAATGACAGACCATGCCGGTAGACGTCCTCGTCTAACTGTGGCCTGGAGTAATTAGTGGTCTTGGTTACAGGAAATGGCCTGAGGTGGGGGACAAGGAATGGGCAATTTGGGATGTTAGTCTGGGGAGAAATAACTAGACAGTGTCTTGTGGTTGGGTACCGGGCCTTTGTTGTGGTGTAGCGCTGGGGGACGGGACATTGGCGGTATGGCTAATGACCTTTGGTGCCTCAAGTTATTCATGTTTCTCTGGCCGTGATAGTATTCTGGAAAGGGGATCTTCACGGCTTAATTAAGATTTTGAGGTATCAGATTCTGGCTTAGTTCGTTACTTTTACGAATACATTTTTTTTTTGTTGGTATTCTGGATTTTTAAAAGTATTTTTATGCATTATTTTCAAGGCCACTTTCTCAGTGACAATACTAG
This sequence comes from Radix auricularia, assembly GCA_002072015.1. Lineage (NCBI taxonomy): Eukaryota > Metazoa > Mollusca > Gastropoda > Lymnaeidae > Radix > Radix auricularia. The sequence goes on from MUZC01001615.1 coordinate 244,723, forward strand.
TTAGGGTTTTATCTAGAACATATCTCTTGGTAATCCTGTGGTTTCGCTGGCATCAATTTCTACACGGAATTCTAAACTTATGTAACCAAATAAACACGTCGCAGCCTCATTTGGATAACTATATCTTCTGTATATATATATATATATAAAATTAAAGTATGTGTGTGTGTGTTGTTTGCATGTCCTTTATAGCAAACTAAACCATTCGCCCGATCGTCATGAAACTTTTGGAGACTGTTTATGAGTAAAATCCTGGGATGGTAACTGGTAACTGTTTTTTCTAAATTTAAAACTTATGGGCACCGGGGTCTCATAGCATTTTTTTGTTGTTGCTTATTTAAGCTATATAAAAATTAATAAAGCGTTAGCTATTGGGTTAGGGGACGTCCATAAAGAACGTCACGCTATTTGTGACCATTTTAACCCCCTCCCCTGTCACAAACTGTAACAAATCTCGGACCTCCCTCACCCCCCTAAAGTACATCACATTTTCGGGCATAAAAATATTTTTTATTAAAAAAATAATTAAAATTTAACATAAAACACCGTGACATCACACATGATCGGACAGCCCCGCTCCCCCCTGTCACAAACATTCACACTTTCTTACACCCCTCTCCCCTCTGGAGCGTGACGCACTTTATGGACGGTCCCTTAATTAATGGATCTTAATCAACCGTAGTATATAAAACAATAAAGCCAGTATTAAAATACTATATGGTACTCAACTCCTAATAACCATTCCTTCGAGGCTGGGGGCCAAAAATGCATTTTTTCTTAAGCGTTTAAGATTTTATTTCCCATTCAATTGTTAACGATCTTGACACATAATGACAAATGTATCCATTATTATACAAATTAAAATGAACATGTGTTTCGAACGTAACATCTTGAAACGAATGTCCGACGAGTAAGTACGTAACCGTCCATAATAAAAAAAATACTATGGACATTGAACTTCCTACTTCAATTCCTTTTTTTTTCCTGTACAAATTATTATTATTATTATTATTTAAAAAATGTTGTTGTTGTTTGTTTGTTTTTGTTTGTTTGTTGTTGTGGTTTATATATTTGTTTACTTATGAGACTTTTTTCCCACTCGATTTCACTTTATGTAGACTGTAGACAAACATTAACATATTTATCCATCGTGATCCAGATAGCATACGAGTAGAGAAATTTTGAAATTAATATCTTGCCTCATTTGAGACGCCCGGGCAATGTATGTTCTTTAGTGATATAAGCTTTAGAATAATAACTATTATTTGTTTCAACCAATCACCCCGATAATATGGTAAGTTGTGACTACGAGGACAATGAGTTTTTAAAAATTATCAAACGTTTTTGGGCCGCGGCCCTTAATATCGTTTTTTTTTTTTTCAAGCTTTATAAAATTAAATATTATTTAGTTATCCGTTACGACTTTTTTTTGCGCACTTTCGCTCAGGTTTTTTTCTGGCAAAAAAGTACAAGTCATTGGTTTTCTTTGAATATTTTCCTTTATTCTGAGATCGTTGCTACGCCCGACGGGTCCGATAGTAACAAATGCAGTTACTATTTGTAGATATCGTGACTTGTTTTCAGTATTATTCCGGTGCTGTGATCGGTGATGGGGGGCAAAGTAAATAAATACTTAGTTTTTAAAAGTATTCTAATCTTTCTTTATCTAATTCCATAACTTTATTTATAGATATGTGCAGCGTCTAAAAAACTGTACATCTGATCAACCCACACCCATTCCCCCCTTGCTTAATTTTATTCACTCGTCTCACTATTCTCCACAAATTCATCTCACTTCTCTGGTTTCACCTTTCTCCACATTCTAGCCTCCCTTCTCTCGTCTCACCCATCCCCACAAGCACATTCACTTTCAGTTGCATTCTTCTCTTTACAAAATGCAAATAAAGGATGAAAACGGTCGCTGGATCTTGAACTAAAATCGATTTTACGTCAGAGAGAACATGTGTGAAAAACACTTCGATTAACTACAAACTGGTGGGAGACATTTATTTTTAGTCCGTTTTATTGGTCTATATTATTTGTTTGAACATTTGTGTTTATATATAATTGGTTCTCTTATTTAATAATTTCTAGAATTTTGTCTCTGCTTTTTATAATTATCTAATTTGACTCTATTATTTGCTGTCAGTTTTATTGGTCTATAAATTTAATAAGTAAACTCGTCCTCTATCAACGTAAATGCAAATTTATAATTCATCGCTATTTTTATAATCTCAAACTTGATTTTTGTCTATTTTCTTTTTTTCCAGCTGTAACCTACTTATATATTCTTGAAAAGGATTTTCTGATTGTTATGTTTAATTAGTTAACGCTATTTCACTTGCTCCTATGGACCTTCATGGTCTGTAAGGGATTCAAAAAAAAAAATGTTTAGTTAACCTTACATTGAATCACTAGCCTAATGTAATATCTATTTTACATATTAACTAACTTTTCAGTCACATCAAGCTTGTGCACTGTCATTTTAGTCCCACCTAGCTAGTGAACTCACTATGTGGTCCCACTTAGCTAGCACACTCACTGTATGGTCCCACCTAGCTATAGCACTCACTGTATGGTCCCACCTAAGCAGTGAACTCACTCTTTAGTCCCACCTAGCTAGTGAACTCACTCTTTGGTCCCACCTAGCTAGTGAACTCACTCTTTGGTCCCACCTAGCTAGTGAACTCACTCTTTGGTGCCACCTAGCTAGGGAACTCACTCTTTGGTCCCACCTAGCTAGTGAACTCACTCTTTGGTCCCACCTAGCTAGTGAACTCACTCTTTGGTCTAAGTTGTG
>MUZC01001615.1:251424-276971 GCA_002072015.1 Radix auricularia
TTTCAACTAAACTAACTGCTGTAGACTGTCGTACATCGCTTGAGCGTTACGTTACGTTACAGAACCACACCACTGGGCTTTTATATATATAATAATTACGATTTCAATGAATATAATGTTTCTGTTTCTCACAGATTTTGTTTCGTTTAACTGTAATCATAAATCAGCTTGGTGAATAAAATGACATTTATTTTTGATAGCTCAATCTCAACTTTTTTAAAATAAAAAAGTTAACTTTTCTGTGCACCAAAAGCCCTCCCCCATTTTTGTAATTTCCCTAACCGAATTATTTGTATATTTGCTCTCCAAACTGAAGTTTCTCATTAAGTTTAAGAATTTTTATACCATTTTTTTCGTTGTGCTATCGCCATTATTTATATTCCGTTACTCATCTCGAGCTGTGTGAACTGAACACAGGAAGGGGGAGAGAACCATTTCCTATGACGTCCTGGTATGATGTGTCGTTTGTTACTTTGACTTGACGGATTATAGATGATTTTTATGGTTTAAGAAATAACCCGCAGTTGTTGTTTTTTTTTTTTTAAATTTAGATCTACCGAGGAAAGCTTTCGAAGCTAACACTAACATGCGATAAGACGGCGGTAAGAAGTATCATAGCATGTAAAAGATCGGTTTATGATGACACAAAGTCTAAGAAAACGACCTTAACATATCTTTGGAGTTGCTTTGGAATGTTTAAGTCGTTCCATTTACAAAGTCAGTTTCCACGATGGTTCCCGCGAATCACAAACAATGTGCGATAGACTAGGAGACCCGTCGTGCGTTGCAACGATCTCAAAAAATGAATAAATTTTAAAGAAACCAAAATGAGTGGTGTTTTTTAAAAACAATTATGCCAAAAACCTTTCTCGGAGCAGTGAAAAAGAAAAAGTCCAAGTTTCATAACAAACGTATAAATAAATTAATAATTAAAAAGCTTACAAAAGAAGGAACACTATTCAGGGATCCGGCCCCAAAAAAAAGGAGTGATAATTTTTTTTTTTTATTGTTATTGTCCTAAAGCTATTTTTCTCAGTAAAAAGACATTTGGGGCTCCGAGCTCCGAGAATGGACATTAGGAGTTCAGTGCCCTACAGTAATTAATTATAGGCTTTTAAGTTTTTATGTACTAAGTTTGGTCAAAATCCTTTTAATTTCTCATAATCTAACGCTTAAACTAATTTTTCCATTACTAATATAGGGGGGGGGGTGACATTATGGGGTCCCATGTGCCATTCGGTACAAGATGTCAATTTCACAAACCTGTTCATTTAAATTCAGTTTAATCAAGCATATATTTCTCAAGGTCGATACAATTGAAGGGAAAATATATCTTAAACATATACGAAAAAAAAGATATATGGGGCCCCCGGCCCCGAAGAAATTGATATTAGAAGTTCTGTGCCCATAAGTATTTTAATATGGGCTACCAAGTTTTTGTATACAAAGTTTTGTTAGGATCCACTCATTTACTCAGTAGCTAACGCATAAACTAATTTTAATTTTGCTCATATAAGCAAAAAAAAACGTCATTAAGGGCCCAAGGGCCGATTCTGTCCAAGATATAAAGTTCAAAATACCTGTTTATTTCAATGTGGATAATAAAGAATACAATGATCATATTTTTTTCTCAAGATCGTTAATTGACTGGGGAATAAAATCTTAATGGTTTTTAAAAAGGTATTTTAGGCCCCCAGCCCCAAAGGGGTGGCCATTTGGGATTTAAGTGCTCTATAGTATTTTAATATTGGCTATAAAGTTTTTTATATACAATTTTGGTTAAGATCAATAAGTGCTCTATAGTATTTTAATATTGGCTATAAAGTTTTTTATACACAAGTTTGGTTAAGATCAATAAGTACTCTATAGTATTTTAATATTGGCTATAAAGTTTTTTATACACAAGTTTGGTTAAGATTAATAAATTTACCCAGTAGCTTGCGCTAAAACTAATTTGTATATAGCTCATATTAGCAAAATATGACATTATGGGACCCCGGAGCCCCATGAGTGTTAAATTGAGAAAAATAAAGTTGCCAGTTACCATCCCAGGATTGTACTCAACAGTCTCAAAAATTTTCATGACGAACAGTTGAATGGATTAGTCAGCTATAAAGAACAAGCACACACACACACACACAGACATACTTTCATTTATATATATAGAGAGAGATAAGCGTAGGACGCAATAATCTTCTGTAGCGAAGGAACGTCGATAACAGATAAGATAATATATTCTTTAGCTTAATTTTTTTTTTGAGAACCGCTGATGAGAGACCTTATCTTCAAGTGCCACGTCTTTTCAGTTTCCTAATGTATCAAGGATTTTTTTTATAAGGATGTATTGATTTGTCTGATGGCTACATGTGCAAGTAATTTCCTGCACACAAATAGCATCTAGATAATAGAGCGAAATCGGGAAGGACATTAAGCTATAATGTAATAACACGTTTGTCGATGATTATATATAGCTTTTTAGCGCATTTTCGAGAAGTCGAATGCGCTATTGCACCCGTTTTGTCCGTCCGTCTGTCATCACCCTAGATCTCAGCAACCATAAGTCCTAGACCCATGATGTATATATGTTTTTTGTATGTCCTGACCTGCCATTTGTGCATCAACACTCAGTTACTCGATCCGTTAAAAACCCCCGTTAAAACTACCAAAAAACATTGCGAATCGAGAGATAACACTGGCGCAGACAACGGCCGCCATTGCCGGAAGTCGAATACATCGTTTTTCAAGCATTGAAGAGTTAAAGTTATTGGTTAGTGGTGCGAAAGCGTGCAAAAGAATTAGTGTTTTTTCTGTTGACGTCATTAGAATATGTGTAAAAGTTTAGAGAGTTTTACGTCATCATTTGTGGTGACTTCAATCAAGATCTTAGCGGCCCAGGGGCAGAAATTGAAAACTTTTTCGAAACAAGCTTCAACATTCAACTACTTTCAACAAGATTGGCAACCACGATCTATCAAACAACAATTGATGGAGTATTTGGGCGATTAGCTGATTACAATTTAGAATGTTTCATTTATGAGTCCTATTTCAGTGACCACAAACCACTTGTAGTTAGATTAAAGAGAAAATAAAAAATTTTAAAATGTAAAGAAATGACTTTTAAATAATTTTTTTTCAGGTATATTCATTACACAAGAAAATTCATAAAAATATGTCTAAAATCTAAACACAATTACTGATAACTACATAATGCTGATATCTAACATAAGTACTGATACATAATACGAAAATGCGCTAACACGTCCTGAGTCCAAAAAGGGACCAGGCTTAACATGATTTTTTATATTGTAATGCGTTACAGGTGTGTCGTGTGATATGTCTCATGTCATGTCTGTAATTTCATGTGTCATGTCTCATGTCATGCCTGTAATTTCATGTGTCATGTCTCATGTCATGCCTGTAATTTCATGTGTCATGTCTTATGTCATGTCTGTAATTTCATGTGTCATGTCTCATGTCATGCCTTTAATTGCATGTGTCCTGTCTCATGTCATGCCTGTAATTTCATGTGTCATGTCTATGTCATGTCTGTAATTTCATGTGTCATGTCTCATGTCATGTCTGTAATTTCATGTGTCATGTCTTATGTCATGTCTGTAATTTCATGTGTCATGTCTCATGTCATGCCTGTAATTTCATGTGTCATGTCTTATGTCATGTCTGTAATTTCATGTGTCATGTCTCATGTCATGTCAGTAATTTCATGTGTCATGTCTTATGTCATGCCTGTAATTGCATGTGTCATGTCTCATGTCATGCCTGTAATTGCATGTGTCATGTCTCATGTCATGCCTTTAATTTCATGTGTCATGTCTTATGCCATGTCTGTAATTTCATGTGTCATGTCTTTTGTCATGTCTGTAATTTCATGTGTCATGTCTCATGTCATGCCTGTAATTGCATGTGTCATGTCTCATGTCATGTCTGTAATTTCATGTGTCATGTCTTGCAAATCAGAGAGGCAGGAAATGTTTGCCAGAATTGCTCCAACATGTAGGCTCATTAAGTTCCATGACAAAAAAATATTCTTTCAAGTTAAATCATTATAATTATTTAATTTAGTTCTACACACACACACCGCGTATCCAGATCCGAACTTAATATTTTGATTATCCCTATAAATAATATGAATTTGTTGATGCCCTATCCCTAAAATAACATTACATAAACAACTAACAAAATCATTTCCGACAGTTACTGATGAAAGTTAATAGACGAGAAGTTGATATTATTAGCGGGTGGGCGGTTCTTATAGAAATTTTTGTTACCATATCAGATGAATCATTGCGTCACTATCTGATCACTTTGTTAACATGTGAAGCAAATGTTCAATGGTTTTACATGCATGTGTAAAAATGATTTATAAATTGTAAGATTTAGATTAAGATGAGCACACAAAGATTAGCGTCTCGACGTATTAAACCTCTTGATAGGATTAACAGTTTCTTGGCCAATGACAGCTCTGTATCTTCAGACCTGCCGTACGCTCAGCATTAAACGTTATGTTTGCAATAATTAGTTGACACAGTTTAACGATTTCCATTCGTGGCATTTTATCCTCCCCAAAAACAAATGTTAAATTGAGCTGGAGACCGGGCCTTTTGTTGTGCTCCTAGACAAACAGTGGACCGGCCATTGTCTTCGTTGTTTGGTCACAAGTTTGGGGCGAGGAGGGACAGGGAAACTTCTTGAGTGAGTGGCGTTATCAGAGGAGACGTCGGTCTGTTCGTGCCTGATGGGGGAGACGTTTCTATGGTGCCTCGGGTCTCCGCCCCTGCCTCTCTCTACCTCTCTGTCACAATTCTTTCTCAAACTCTCTGCTTCTCTTCTTCTTTTCTCTCTCTGCCCTTCTAAGTCTTTCTCTCTCTACCTCTCTGTCCCATATTCTGTCTCAAACTTTCTGCTTCTCTTCTTTTCTCTCTCTGTCCTTCTAAGTCCAATCTCTCTCTCTTGCTCCCGCTCTCTCTCTCTCTCTTGCTCCAGCTCTCTCTGTCTCTTTCTCTCTCTCTCTCTCTCTCTCTCTCTCTCTCCCTCTTTCTCTTTCTCTTTCTCTCTCTCTCTCTCTCTCTCTCTCTCTCTCTCTCTCTGTCAATTTCTCTTTCTCGTTTTTCATCTTTACCGATGCAGATATCGTAAGAAAATGTATCACAGCTTTGTTTACGCTATTCAAATAATTTCCGTTATTGTTGCTAACCAAATTGTAATTATCTAAATACCGGTGTAAGAGACCAGATTAAACCCTTGACCAGAACATACACGGAGTTATCTTATCTTATCTCTTAGATATACAGACGCTCCTTCTATGCAGAAGATAATTGCGTCCACAGACCATGAGAGATGATCTGTTGGCAAGTGATGCAGCGGTCACAGGCCACGGCTATAGGGGTTCCACGCATTACCCCAGCCGCCTAACTATTGTCTAGTTAGGTACCCATTCGGAGCTGGGTGACTCGGGGACTCCTCAGGCCCCGAAAACAAATCCTCACTTTCGTGTGGATTCCAACTCGTGACCATCAGTATGACAGTCGAGAGCGCTACCTCTCGACCACCACGTCCCCCAGTTATTCTGCCCTGTTACACCGAAAACACTTTTTGTCATGATTCAGCAAGATGCGATCCATGCTTTGGTGATCCTTGCAATTACTGTTTGATGTTTGCATGTGCTACTTTTTAAAATAGTTTGTTACACCTTATGACAACGGATTGACTCAGTATAATAAATATAACCTGGCAGACTCATTTCAAGGCTTGTATTACACCATCTGTTTATAACACATTCAAATTACGTAAGTAGAACACCAGATTCGTAATGATTGTTTTCCACCATAAAAATGAACTTTTCATTTATTTTCGTTAGAACATTAAGGTAAAAGAAAATAATGAAATCTTGATGATCCCACTGATTTGTAACGAAAATGATAGAATTATTTCATCTCGGTGATTGAAAGAACTTCATTAGCTCACGAAATAGAAATCTGTTGAAAGGAAATGAGAAAACATCAATCAAACTCACTCCCCTCCCCTCCCACTGTTATTCGGTCCATGTTTTGCAGTGAATATCGTTTTAAATCCCATGACATACATAATTGTTTCGCATAATTTGACAGAGTTTTAAAAGAAAGTTCATTTTCATTTATAATTCTTGAAATTAGACGTAACTACGCATTGAAATGAGGACAATAAAATGAAGCAATAGTTAATTGATTAATTGCTTTACTTGTTCCGTGAACCCGTAGACCCAGTGAACTGAATGAATAAACTTGACCTAGTGAACTGAATGAACCAACTTGACCCAGTGAACTGAATGAACCAACTTGACCCAGGGAACTGAATGAACCAACTTGACCCAGTGAACTGAATGAACCAACTTGACCCAGTTAACTGAATGAACCAACTTGACCCAGTGAACTGAATGAACCAAATTGACCTAGTGAACTGCATGAACCAAATTGACCTAGTAAACTTAATGAACAAATTTGTCCTAGTGAACTGAATGAACCAAATTGACCTAGTGACCTGAATGAACCAAATTGACCTAGTGAACTTCATGAACCAAAATGACCTAGTAAACTTAATGAACAAACTTGACCGAGTGAATTTAATGAACAAACTTGACCGAGTGAATTTAATGAACCAACTTGACCTAGTGAAATCATTAAACTTTGTAAAAATTAGTGAAGTCATATTTACGAAAAATCTCGAAGCGTACTAACATGAGTCTTAAACGGAAGAAAATAAAGGATCGAAAGTCTTTAAGAAAATAAGGACCAAACTAAGGGTGACATTTTTGGAAAACATGAAAAATTAACATAGATTTTTAACTTCCAAGAGCTATTTCGTGGAAAAAAAATAATAATCCTTTAGGGGAAACCAAATGAACATTTGCAGGATTTAATTCATTAGGGAAATTCAGTAATGACTTTTTTTGTAAACAAAGAGTATCTTATTATAAGAGCGAACACCTAGTCTTCTCTCTGAAGGAATTGGTAAGGTTAGGCCATCAGGGACAGTCTAACCACTATCTTGGTCTAACTATTAATGGACAGACATGCACCGTGACCAATAAGAGGCCACTCCGGCTCTGTCTTTTGTTACACGCCTCGCACATCACCTGGGATGGTTGATCAGATAAACATCTGAATATTTATTTATGATCAGCTCCCGTTGGCTAGTCAATCAAATACAGACTTACGTGCCAGGACATACCACTCAAGCTTGTACGTCAGAAACATTCAATATTTGCATCATCTCAGGGAAGACAAGTGAGCGTTGATATATAGTATCGCCGTTTTTTTCCTCCTTATCCACCCACTTCTCACACCTTTTCCCCAGGAAAAAATTGAGCATTTGAAGGTCATTTTTGTTATTCAACTTCTTTGTAAGTTTTTAAGTTTTCATCTATCACTCGCAAGTGGAGGATTTTAGCGTGGCGCTTTGTTGTTGGTTGATGACTTTGAAAATCATGTGACATGTTAAGTTGTCTATAATCTGGAAGAATTAGTGATGACATTTGGAGGATGTATGTCTATAACAATGAAGAGACTAAAAGAATTCGGGGAAAACCTTTTTTTTTTTCCTCTTCAGGAAATGTCAGACCTTCTAGTTATTTCTTCCAGTTTTTTCTACATCAAATCATTGATAGTGGAATCATTTACAGTTCAGTCAATTACAAGTTATCGTAAGCGCACTGAGAAATTCATCACACATCTAGTTTACATCGACTTTACGTCAATCAACTCCCTGTGTATCGCCTCTTAGAAAAGTCGATCAATGCAGTTATTTTCTCATGTAAACTAAGAAATTGAATACTACCAGATGTACGCAAAAAATAAATTACACCTTACGCCATAGCCCTGTATTGCTAATATACGCCACAGCCCAAATTGCTAATATACGTCACAGCCCTGTATTGCTAATATACGCCACAGCCCTGTATTGCTAATATACGCCACAGCCCTGTATTGCTAATACGCCACATCCCTGTATTGCTAATATACGCCACAGCCCTGTATTGCTAATATACGCCACAGCCCTGTCTTGCTAATATACGCCACAGCCCTGTATTGCTAATATACGCCACAGCAGTGGCGTCGCTAGGGGGTGCGGTGGGGGCGGACCGCCCCGGGTGACACCATCAGGGGGGTGACACCAGACAGTAAAATTCTATATATTCCCGTTATTTGGCACTGGAAAACTCGGAGGAGTTCTATGGGTTAAATCATGACGGGGTGACACCAGGAGCTACCGCCCCGGGTGACACCATGAGCTACCGCCCCGGGAGACACCAACCCTAGTGACGCCTCTGCGCCACAGCACCTGTATTGCTAATATACGCCACAGCCCTGTCTTGCTAATATACGCCACAGCCCTGTATTGCTAATATACGCCACAGCCCTGTATTGCTAATATACGCCACAGCCCTGTATTGCTAATATACGCCAACAGCCCTGTATTGCTAATATACGCCACAGCCCTGTATTGCTAATATACGCACAGCCCTGTATTGCTAATATACACCACAGCCCTGTATTGCTAATGTACGCCACAGCCCTGTATTGCTAATAAACGCACAGCCCTGTATTGCTAATATACGCCCCAGCCCTGTATTGCTAATATACGCCCCAGCCCTGTATCTTCATACACAAGCGAGAGCCCTATATCTGAAACTGAAAACAGAAGTGACAGCCCTGTAGCTCCCCGACATAAGACAGCCCTGTAGCTCCCCGACATACGACAGCAATGTAGCTCCTTTAACCAACAGCCCTGCACCTATAGCATCAATCGCATCCGCCACACTATCGATCCAGAGCTTCCCCCCTCGTTATCCACCACTCGTCCCCTTACACCGTCTGTCAACAGCGTCCAATACAACTGACCTTTCCTCAAATGACCTAACGATCTGAAAGGATGAGACCTAATGAGGATTTAAAGCTGTTAGACTTGGCGGAGAGCGACTGGCACTGTCAAATAACAATCGCAACAGGATTGGATCACTTCGATTTCCACACAACGAGCTGTTCATAAGGACGAGACCTTGGGCAAATAATCAATTTCCCGTTGATTGAATTGTAATTGCCCTTTTCGTGGTCCGACTCACACGAGAGCTGCAACTGAACAGTGTACTATACGAGCTGATGGTCGTGTTTTTAAAAAAAGTAGTAGGTTGACAGAGGGTTTATGGTACGGTGCTTTACATGGTGGAAATGGTCACCCTTTATGACCTAGTTAGAACTTGTTGACACAGGCAGATTTGGGCCTTACTAACTTAAATGTTCATAAATATTTCCAGGTCCTTTATGTTTTTATATTTTAGCATTAGGGCTGATAAAAGAAATAGTATTTTTATTCGCTAATCTTGCTAAACGAAACATCGATGATTCTTGCAGTTCAACCATCTTTTAAATATCTTTAATTCCTATCTAAAAGGCCAACATAGAAAAATAATACAGAATATCTTTGCTCTGTAATTTCGATAAATGTCTTCAATCTTCAATGCTTAGTGTAAATGTACAGATGTATAGAGCTATAGAGCATGTCCATTTCATTTTGCAGCACGTTTTTCCATTCTTGATGTTCTCGAAACATTTTTAGTTACATTCGAATATATTGTGTAATAGACATTTCATCTTTCAGGAGTTTTGAAGAAACGGCTAGGTGACATTTTAAACTTTTTAAAATGTTATCCCCTGTATCTGATATAGAATAAAAAAGAGAATGTTCTGCATTAGGCTTTATAAAAAAACTATGCATCTGACCCTATTAAAAATTCATAGATCTATCTATTTAGTTAATTTATAGAAATATGTATAATTTTGAACTTTATAACTATATTAACTCGCAGTGTCTGCCTGTCGCAAAAAACTGTTTTTCTGAAATGACAAAGTAATTGACCTCAATTGAATGCATTGTTGGTCTCGATGACCTCCACCCTCTGCCCTACCTTTTCTTGCCAGCTGACTGGTCGGTGGGGTTAGACAGCTTGGTGTCCGGCATGGTTGATCCATGAGGAGAATTATATATATAGATTTGGTGTACAAAATTGCTTGCTATCAATCTGTTAGCCTGTGAATTATTTCGTTATTGGCATTACAATGTGTGTCTCATTAAACATTCATTGGTGTATGACAACATATATAACAAGACACGTCCGCTACTGATGGAGTCAGAGGCGGATTAAGACTGCACGTGGCCCCGGGCTGCAATCAAACGGGGGACCTATCCACCCAGCGTCCCTTAAAATAAAATGATTGCTAGCAACTAATATAAGACTGTAAATAAATATTAATAATGATAAAAAAAACACAAAGAATGAACTGTTTGAAGTGTTGGCCGGTATGTTACAATTGTGTGTTGGCCGGTATGTTACAATTGAGTGTGAAAAGAACAATTTTTATTTTAAAAAATCCTTCCACTGGGAATCGATCCTGACACCGCTCGCATCACGAGCCTACACTCTACCACACGGCCGGCGGAACATATTAAGTTATGGAAACTTTAAAAATATAAACCATATTCTATAATATGTTCTCTTAGTGAGCCAATCAAATCAAGTTTTTCGATTATTAAGACTATCAGGTCTGAATTGCGATCAGTTTATAGATAAGATTTATAAATTTATTTAATTTATCATATTTTCAAGGGTTCGTGCAAACATTTGTACACTTTTATTTTTTTTAAATATAAAAAGTTTGAGGGCCCCCAAACCGTCGGGGGCCCCTGGCAATAGCCCATTCAGCCCCCCCTTTAATCCGCCATAGGATTGAGTGAAGTATTGAAATAACGCCATGTAAAAAAACAACAACATTTTTTAACCCCAGTTAGAAGTGAAAAAGAATTGTATCTAGCTCCTAGATATTTGACCTGCTCTTTAGTGGTCCTTACGATCATGGCCAATACCAAGTTCACTTGACTCTCAGACGTGATGACTTGCTGGTGCCATCTATTGACCCCGTTAGTATGTCCACATACATTTCACAGCCACCTTGTCACCTATGTAGCATCACATTGCCACTATCCTGATAAACATGTACAAGCGCATTTCAAAACAGACTCTAATGAACGAACGGATTAAGCAGAAGAACTTCCATTCACCAGCACAAAAAGAGTGCAAATAAGCTTGACGAATGACACTCGCCAAGGTCGGCCAATCACAATTTATTGTTTGCAAGCTAGGGTGGTGCAGGGTGGGCCAAGTAGCTAACCCGACTAACAACGGGGCACATGTTTCAAGACCAAAATTGCGTCGGAAGTTCTCCCCCAATCCCATGAGGTTCATTCGCGTTGTTCTGATCTATTCGTGATGTAGTTTGTGTCCGTTCTCCTTCCCCACCCTTTATTACAGTATCTATTAGCAAGAATGTGGCATTTGCTACGCTGCGGGTACCACTAGTATATTTATATTCTCCTTATAATCAAGCGAAATTTAAATTGTTTAAATTATGCGTTTTCTTCCATGATTTGGTGCCTTTATCAAGCACAGGTGAAATGATACTGAAATATTTTTAATGTGTTTTTTTAACGAGCTGATTATAAAGATGTTTCATTGCCAAACATGTCACTTGTAAATACGAACAAATGTAATAATATCATATAAAATAAGTGTTTTTTTTTTCTTTTTAATTCTTTGAATGAATGTCTCGTTTTGCATGTTCAGAAACACGGTCTCTTGAGTTTTTAAATTTATTTATGTGACTATGTTTTCGTTTTATGACCCCCGCAATATTTGTTGAGTAATAATAAATGTGATCGAAAATTGGTATGGTTATGTCTTACCCTGGCCTTAGTGGTATGGTTATGTCTTACCCTAGTCCTAGTGGTATGGTTATGTCTTACCCAGTGGCGTAGCTAGGGTCATGTGCGCCCGGGGGCAAGACACAAATTCTGCGCCCCTTGACGGACCGAAAAATTCTGGGGGCTCACTGAGCCCCCAAGAAAAATTTGAAATTTTACGGTTTATATGGTTCATTTTTTGAAGCAAATGATATTTTAATGAAATACAATACAGACTAATAATTCTCTATACGATTATAAACAATTTATTTGAAAAAAAAATACTCTACTAATTATTCATGACTCGAATAGACATAATCTAAAATAAATTGATCTTCCTTGATTTGAATGTCGTCAATCTCGCTGTTAAAATTGATATTCTCAAGTGTTCTCTTTCGATGCTAAGGAGTGCAAGATCATCCAGACGATCTTGATCCATTGAAGCACGTAATTAAGACAAAATAAGGTTTACTTTGCTGAAGGACCGCTCACAGCTTTTATTTGAAACAGCAATTTTTAGAAGTATTTGAAGTGAAATGCGCAGATTCGGAAATAAGTCATCTCCATATGAAACAATAAAATCTAGAAGATCCAAAGTAGTTTCCGGTAGAACTTCAGTCCGGGTACTGAGCATCATTTTTTAGTCTTTGATTTCTGTACACAATTCGTAGAAATTAGCAAAATCTAAGCAATTATAATGAAGCGTATCGACTTTTGTTTCAGCAAGAAGAGATTTGACGTCTAGTAACTAGTAAAAATCCAAATTTGTTGTTTAGGTTGTTTAAGACGTAAAATCCGTATTGATATCTCCTGTTGGGGTTTATCAATTTCGCTGTTCATAGCAGGTGCAATTTCTTCTTATGGAGAAAGTTCTGCATCTCTTTTTAATTCTCGAAGGCATCCTCCGATGTCGTATAATCTTCTGTCAAACTCGATTCTCCAAGTTGTGCAACTTCTTTCCCATTGTCTACCGCAACATGGCTCAAACTAACATGAATGTTGACAATTTCTTGCTCAAGCGATTCAAGATCAGATTAAGCTTCCTTGAAACTCACAGTAGGATTCTGGAACCGTTTCTGGACACTATCAATTTTATCAAGTATGATGTTCCAGAAATGTTTAAAATCTAGGAAGTTAAAGTTTTATATACCTACCAGCAAAGCTTCTGCATCACTTCTGGTGTCAGGCGTCATATTTGTATGTTCTGATAATTTTTCCAACAGCCCTGCCATGTCATCTAGTCCTTCATAACTGTTCCAAAAAACGTGATAACAACTGGATCATGTTTAGTTAACTGTACTCTTGCTAAATTTTAAGCTGTGGTTGCCATTTTCGCTCCCGGTTATTACAGAAGCATTGTCATAACATCGTGACCCACCGTCGGATAGTGGTATGCTATTAGATTCCAGTTTCTCTACGATAACTATTTCAAGGCTTTTTGCGTCTTTGGAATGTATCTTTGCAAAATCTGAAAATGATTCTTTGATAGTTACTTTTTAGTTTGTAATCCACATCCACAAATCTGATGACTTGAGAAAGCTTTTCCGGTGTCTTAGATCGATTGGAGTCAAGTAAGATACCGTAGTACTTGTGTTTTCTGATTAACAGCTGATTCCTTACAGTCGATGAAAGTAGGTGGATAAATTCATTTTGGATTTCCGGTGATAAATAAGATACTACACCTAGATTTTCTCGGTCATTTTGTTGGTGTTTTTTTCTAACAGTTGATCCTACTGAGCAACAATTTTTATCGACGATGGACAGGAAAGAAAGGCGGTGCCTGATGTTTCATATGAAAGGAATCCAACTTGCTTTGACACTCTGATACAAGCCCGTCAGAGGAGAGACCTTCCCTACCCTTTCCCACTTTACTCCCTCCACAGGAGAATTGGGGAAGTACGATTTATCTGCAGCATGCAGCAAAGGGACGTGTATTAAACATTCTGTTTGCCAGTGGTTTTCAACATTTTGAGATTCCAGGACCACTTGAAAAATTTGTGCCTTAACTACGGGTCACTACTAAAAATTATTTCTGCATTTTCTGGTTTTTCGGTGATTTCGTACAATTTATCAAACATCTCAAAGTTACCTTGAAATAATTTTTTTTTTCAAAGATCAAGCTTTTTCGTAAAAGCAGACATTCTGTCACTGAGAGTCATATAATGTATCTGCTTTCCTTGCCGAGTGGAATTAAGTTTATTGAGCTTTTCAAAAATTTCAGCCAAGTAAGCCAGAACAGCAACCCATTAGCCATGGTTCAAACTATCAACAAGCTTTGAGTTATTTCTACATGAAAATCTCTTACGTCATCGCGTAATTAAAACAGTCAGATAACCAGCGAACTTCAGTATACATTAGTAACTGTTAACGTTCAAAATTCATATTCGAGCATAAGAAATCAAAGAGACGAGAATTTAATTGACGAGCTTGATAAAATTAAAAACCATTATGGCCAGATCAGAAATATATTTAAGTCTGCGTTAATTCTTTTACTTGCTAGTCTTTCTCGATTAATCCTACAGTGGACCACAGGGTGAGAACCACTGCTTTAAGCCACTCCTTTTTCTTGTCTTGGTAATTTTGGTTGCCTTTAGTGTCGTCTCTGGTATCTCTATTAAAAGAATCGTATTGGTCTCTTACTGCTCACTACCATCAACTCACAGTTTTTTAAATTAAAAAAAACACATCAGCAATCCTACATTAGGATGTGTCATTTATTTATGAGTAGAATGGCGCCCCTTAACGCTCAATGGGGGCGCCTAAATCATGTTTAACAACTGTTTTGTAATAAAGATATGTTCGGAGCTCCAATATTCAATCTTGCAAACGTATTTGGGATACATTAGTTTACATTAAAATGAAATTAAATAATGAGTTTTAATACTCATTTTGGCGCCCCCCTAACGTGGCGCCCGGGGGCATTCGCCCCCCCCTGCCCCCCCTCGCTACGCCACTGGTCTTACCCTAGTCCTAGTGGTATGTTTATGTCTTACCCTAGTCCTAGTGGTATGGTTATGTCTTACCCTAGTCCTAGTGGTATGGTATGTCTTACCCTAGTCCTAGTGGTATGGTTATGTATTACCCTAGTCCTAGTGGTATGGTCATGTTTTACCCTAGCCCTAGTGGTATGGTTATGTCTTACCCTAGCCCTAGTGGTATGTTTAAGTCTTACCCTAGTCCAAGTGGTATGGTTATGTCTTACCCTAGTCCTAGCGTTATGGCTGTTCTTTACTCTGGCACTATTTTCTCGCGGCCAGTCGCCAAATAGTACCCGGAGCCATTGACTTGGGGCAATTTGGTGGTGGCGCAGCTAAGCTCCCCTGGAATGCGGTGGTCGATTTGCAGCTAGGAGGAGGGGCGGAAGGTGCTCAGGATTTATGAAAGCCGTAATAGAGGAAGGTGGTTTAGGGGGTTGGATACACAGTGGCAGAAGCTATGTTAGAGTTTACAATGGAAACAGTGATGTTTGTGTTTGACACATAGTGGAAAGTGTTATTGCTATGTTTGCAGCGTATACGTAATGGCAGTAGATATGCTTGTAGCTGATGCTCAGTAGAGCAAGTTATGTTATGAGAGTGTAAAGCACAAATGAAGGTTTTCCGATCAAGCAAAAGACTGTACTATGCCACAGCGGTACAGTAAAGTAATAGATTATAGTTGTTTTATTCGTTTCTGTGGGGGATAGCAAAGACATCGAGTCTGAGGAGAAACGCAATGTCAACACAGCAACGAAACAAATAATTTCTACCTGACGGGTTCTATTGAAAGCAATGTTAAACAATGTTAACATCGGATGATCGGATCACCCGTAAAGTCATTCATTCTTCCTTTCTTGCCTCAAACAGTTGAGAGTAATAATATTAACGGTTGTAGTGTTTCGTGACGTCAATATTTGATCAGACAGGTCAACAGCTAGACTGGGACGTGTTAAAACAACAGTCTTGAACTAACGGCACAGATTGGAATTTTCTACATTTCAAAACCCATTACCAATGTCCACAAATTTATTACGTGTTTTAGAAAGAGATACGATTAAAGTAACTGATGTAAAAAAAAAAAAAAAATTAAAAAAAATAAAAAAAACAACAAAACAAAACAAAAGATACACAAAAGATACAGATGTACGTAAAGCTATGGAAATAGTTAAACTAATAGATATAATTAAAAATGTATACATAAGAAAAGATTTGGATACAATTAAAGCTACGGATAAACGTTTTTTTTTTAATTAAACGTAAAGAATAATATTATATTTCCTACTTTTTTGAATTCCGAGAACAAAAAGGTGTACTTTGTTCAAATTCTTGCCCTAGGTAGTCGCGTTATTTTACATATAACAATAATGAACTGTAAATAAACAACCCGTTAAACGATAATGTTTAATGTCTAATGTTGAAAACCAAAGCATAGAATTCAGCTACATTCACAATACTACGTTACTACGTTTTTGAACAGTCCCAAAAAGTCAACAGCCGCGCAGTTACACATATACTACTGAGCGAAAAACGATTTATAGTATTTTCAATATCATTCATACCCTTTATTTAAACAATCTAGGACCATACCATTCATACCCTATACTTAAACAATCTAGGACCATACTTTCCATACCCTATATTTAAACAATCCAGGACAATACCATTCATACCCTTTATTTAAACAATCCAGGACAATACCATTTATACCCTATATTTAAACAATCCAGGAAACATTTTGTCATTTAGCCAAGACAAACTAAATTTTGGCATTGACCTAATACAGTAGCACTTCCTTCTCTGTAACACCCGGGTCTTGTAAGTGAACACTTTGGACTCATCTCAGGATAATCCAAACTAATCCCCCATAAGCCGATGGGAATAATATAACATCTTATTCTCCGCATGGTTATACTGTTGACGCGGGCGATGAATGTTGTATTGTTCAGAGATGAAATCATTCAAACAATAATACAGGCGTAAGTTTGTTTTATACCTCTCACTGCGAAGTTATGATTCGCCTAGACTTGTTCAGGAATTTAACACTGCCATACAACGCTTCTTATCTTATCTTAGATATACAGACGCTCCTTCTATGCAGATGATAATTGCGTCCACAGACCATGAGAGATGATCTGTTGGCAAGTGATGCAGCGGTCACAGGCCACGGCTATAGGGGTTCCATGCATTACCCCAGCCACCTAACTATTGTCTAGTTAGGTACCCATTCGGAGCTGGGTGACTCGGGGACTCCTCAGACCCCGGGAACGACCATCGGTACAGCAGTCGAGCGCGCTACCCCTCGACCACCGCGTCCCACCAACGCTTGGCGGAAATAAGAAAAAAAAATTGGGGTGGCAATATCTTAATTGAATGCTACCGTTTTTTCTTGCGTAATGTTCAGTGTTTATCTTTACACTACCTAAACTTTACCTTTTGTGCTACATAAACTATTGTAGCGTGCCGCCATCAACCTGTCATATTAATTAGAATCTATCCATTTCCACCTTTTGCTACTTTTAAATCACACAAATTAGAGTCATATTAATCAAACATGTTGAATTCAAATGAAAAAATACACGTATTAAGTGCTATTATTATTTCTTTTATAAAATTATTTTAAAATAATAATTAATTCTTTAAAAGTTATAAATCCGCCATTTAATTTCTCTTGACGCAGCTACAGACAATACTGACGTAACAAACAGAAACATTGTTTATGGCCACGGTGGTGCATGACCGTGCAACACTGGATAGCACCAATTTAAACTGAGCAAATATAGCGATGCACTCTGTGTTATGGCATTTGTTTTATCTAAAGATTCGGCCCCATCACGGCATTGTTAAATCCCTCAAACAGTCTAGACTTACACTCAGCCAACGGGACATAACCTCTGTGTTTCGAGTCAAGTGTTTTCCTTCTATTACACGGGCTGCCATCCAGAGTTATAGAGTCTCAGCCCGAGGGAATGTTATCAAGAAGTTTGTCTCGTGGTCGCGCTAAAAAAAAATGCCATTTGTCTCTTTCTTCATTCTTTCTCCGGTTGTTTCTCTGACCTGACCGACAGCTAACAAATGACGTAATCAAATGTCCCTTCTAACAAATACAGCCCCTACACACTAGGAACCTGCACTGGAAAATTATTGTAACTCGGCCTTGAGCGAAACAATGAACTCGTCTCATTATATCATCATAACCTATGGAAGCCCTCGCCATTACCTCGTCATGTTGCGTCTACCACCCGAACTGGGGATGTGTCGAATTATTGATTCTCTCGTGTGCTAGATGTTGTGGCTATGTGGATTCAATCAAGTTATCATGCTGCTATTGTAAAATGCATTTTCCCAATTTGTATAGGAATATAAAAAAGGATCCTTTCTAACGAATCTCTCTCGTTCTTTGTGTTTACCCAGATCAAATCTGCTAACTTAAATGACTCAGATCCAGTGAAAAAGCCGTCTGTATCCATTCTTATCCACACAAAAATCTCCCTAGGTCATCATGACACTAAGACCCGGATTATTTAACCCCATCACATAAATTGAGACCCACTGCAAAGATGGATATTAGGAAATAGTTCAAACTAGATGTGCGAACATTCGATGTGAAACAGAACATTCATAGATCTGTGTCCAGGGCCGGCTTTAGGCATGCGCAAACTAAGCAGTCACCCAGGGCCTCCGATTAGTCTCGTCATTAATGGGGGCCTCGCACAAGAATCTTTCCGTATTTTTTTTTCTAATACATGCACCAAATTTATTTCGCCTAGGGCCTCAATTCCCTAAAGCCGGCCCTGTTGTCTCTTATCTTATCTGTTACAGACGCTCCTGCAACATAGACGATTTAAATTGCGTCTTACGCTTATCTATGGTTTGTGCCTAGTCCTACATTCTTATAAGAGTTTTAAATGTTGATAAAGTGTCGGTTTTCCTGGTTTCTTCAGGAAACCCATACCGAGTCCGAATTCCGGACGGGAAGAACAAAAATTTGCATGTTTGTTCTTGCATACGGAATAAGTTAGGTGGTTTTTTTTATCTTATCTGTTACAGGCACTCCTTTCATACAGAAGATTATTATTTCCTACGCGTATCCATGCATTATGTCTTTTCTTGCATTTTTATTAGAGTTTGTTATTCATCTCTTGGAATTCAGAATTAGAAAAATATTTGTTCGTTCACAAAATTCAATTTATTTATTAATTGCAAGCAATCTTGGAGATAATATTTAATATAGAGTAACTTTTCTCTCAGAGCCACAACGTAGTTTTTATTAGTTTCAATCAGAACTTTGTCCAATGTTATGGTACATACCACATCAACAAGCCACCATTTGTACCATGTCCTGGTACATACCACATCAACAAGCCACCTTTTGTACCATGTCCTGGTACATACCACATCAAAAAGCCACCATTTGTACCATGTCCTGGTACATACCACATCAAAAAGCCACCTTTTGTACCATGTCCTGGTACATACCATATCAACAAGCCACCATTTGTACCATGCCCTGTTACATACCACATCAACAAGCCACCATTCGTACCATGCCCTGGTACATACCACATCAACAAGCCACCATTTGTACCATGTCCTGGTACATACCACATCAAAAAGCCACCTTTTGTACCATGCCCTGTTACATACCACATCAACAAGCCACCATTTGTACCATGTCCTGGTACATACCACATCAACAAGCCACTTTTTGTCATGTCGTGGTACAGACATCCTGAAAACGAATGGTCAATGAACCCTCTTCAGGGAAAGCTCTGCTGGTAGGCAGGAATCATTGTGTTAATAAGAGCATCTACAGAGTTCCTAAGTCGTGAGAACCCCTAGCAGCGGAATGTATCAGATATTTAGGCAGACTCGGTGTTGTAGCACCAGCTTCAGAGTGTCCACACATGCGGTTTTATGTCTTGTGTTGTGAGAATCGCTCGTGTCGATCTATTTTAATTTAATGTGGTCTTTTAGGTTCATTCTTCCTTTTGTAATGTGAATTTATTTTTAAATCCATTATATTAATTAACTATATTGTCTATCTGTCTGTCGTGGTCCCGCCCGGCCGCTTAAAAACAAAAGTAAAAATGACCAACTTCCCATAATTCTATCGAGCTGAAATTCTGCACATAGACTTGTGTCACATAACAATGTATTGTTTCAAAATTTCAGATCGATCGAATGTACAGTAATTAAATTAATGAATTTATAGTTTATCTTATTATAGCATGTGTAGTCGTCTGCTATAGTTGACCTCCACGGGTCACTGGTTTCACTCTAGCCTTCGATGTCACGGGGTCAGTCACAGTCTGTTTATATTGAACATAATGAATAGTTTTAGTTATGTTTTAGTTAATATAAGGGATTTGTAGTCAAAAAAAAATCTTTTTACAGGCTATTTTTTATGGATCTATTTCATTGCATTATATGAACAGTAAACTTTATCATTCTGGACTTCTTGACTTTTCTTTGGTCATTTGGAGTCATTGTGTCTTATAATTGAATGTGGGAACGTCTTCATATCACTTAGTGGATTTTAATATCTGTCTATTTTTGGTACTCTAATCTGTAGCTTCTTAGCAATGATTATGTTAACAATGATAACGTTTACATTCATTTGTGAATATGCTTTTAATTTTTTTTATTAGTGGCCCTCCGTCAATGACATCACGCAACTAAGAGGAGTCACACACATCTGACGGCGTTTGACGAGGTGTATAATAAAAGTTCCGCATAAATATTCAATGCTTACAATTTATTTGTTGACGTTTTGAATGGCCTCCTCACACGTTTAACTATATTAGAGTGCCGACTTACAATAAAGCCACACTTAAATGTCTTTCTGTGACATGTGACGAAAGGGGGAGGCTGGCTAAAGTGGCCAAAGTCGCGTGACGACATAAATGGACAACCCCTTAAAAGCTAGCCTTACGCATAACAAGACAACTTTTTTTTTTTTTACTATCACTAGATTTTGTATGGTCTAAAGTCTATTTTGTTTTAGTAAAATGTTTCTTTTTATGTCGTATTTGTTACATATTCTCCATCTAAAACAACATAATTCCTTTAAAACAAATAGAGGTACACAAACAATTTTTGTTTATGACTGTGATGCGAGTCTGCAGCTCAAATTTGATACAACAAGCGATACTGAACGCCGGAGTCTTGCTGTTTAGACGCCAACAAAGTGTCATTGACTCGCATCCAAGTAATGGAGCTCAAATGAGTCCGAGCTCACGGCCTAGTGTCGGCCGATTAGTTTCATGCCGACAGATTACGTCATCGGCTGACCAGTTGGCGTGCCACGAGCATGCAGCTGTAATGTATCTTAATGTCGTCAAATCTCGAGGGTTGAGCGAGATCTGGCGGTTCAAGTGACGATTAGGCAGGAGGATATTGATTTTTTTAATGCTGCCTGATTAAAAGGGTTTATGTTGATTTGATGTAGACGTCAGAGTCTTCTTTGGAAGTAGGGGTTACCGGATTTCGGCTCCGGCTTCGGAAAATCCGGAATCAGGCCAGTTTTACAAATTTTGCCACGATAAATCCTGAATCCGGGCTTTTTTTAAAATAAGAAATCCGGCTCCAGCAGAATTTCACTTCATAAATCCGGCCACATCTGGCTGACTGGTGGAGCCAATATATATGCTTAATTTTGTTTGCTGTCACACTATCTTTTTATCTGTAACTTAGCATAACATGGATCAAACTATATAAATGAAAATGACACACAATACTGGGCACAATTATTTCATGTTTTGACGTTTTACAGCATGTATCAACTACACAAAGGTATTTGTTCCGTTTCAACTGTTTTGAAAAGAAATTCTTTACAATAAATAAATGCAATCAGTATTAGGTTTAATTTGTTTTAGGGCCACCCAAGTTTTTAGCCCCTTCTTTCTAATGTTAACCTCTAATGTAGGTCAGAAATGCCGACTCCATCTCAAAATTCCCCCTGGGGTGGAGTACCTTTTGTAAACCCCTCTTGACGCGTTTACGCCCTTACTGCAGTATCCTTATGCTTTTCTCTGTTACCAACTACCACGCTATATACGTGTGTACATACCAGATATGTGCGTAAATAACAAATAATTTACATACGTGTAAATGCTAGAAATTCCTGCACATTTTAGATACTAGTGTACATGAATACATAAGCTATTGCCAATCCGTTTAAGTTAAACCCAGCAATAACGTCTCATACTATTACCACGTAGCAGTATGAAAAGTCCGTTTTTCAGATTAACGAAAATGATCCTTGCTATCGAAATGTAACCATACACATGTTATGGTTCTAGGCGTTTGCAGGCATCGGTTGATACCATACATCTCTGCCACCATCAGCCGTCTGCTACAGACACTGTAGTGTAGAGCTGAGCGTTCATCTCTTGGGACAGAGCCCGAGTAGTTAAGAATTCTGTACATGCCATGGACTTGACCTCAAGACAATTGATCGTTCTGATGCTTAGAATAATGGTAACTTTGAGAGTTATTTGAACCAGTGGCAACTGTGCTAGGACTTGAACAATTTAGTTCAACCACTTGGTTTGTTGTTAGGGCTCTAAGAGTAGTTGAACCAGTGCCTATTGTGTTAGGACTTGAACAATTTAGTTCAACCACAGGGCTCTAAGAGTAGTTGAACCAGTGGCTACTGTGTTTGGACTTGAACAATTTAGTTCAAACACTGGGCTCTAATAGTAGTTGAACAAGTGGCTACTGCGTTAGGACTTTAACAGTTGAGTTCAACCACTGGGTTCAAAGAGTAAGGAACCAGTGGCTACAATGTGAGGGCTTTAAGGAATAGTATAACCACTGATCTATATTTTTTAAAGCTGCGCGGCTGTGTAGATGTCTAACCTATGCCACACAGCTTTTTACCAGCACATTTTGAAAAACATTTCACAAGAAACGGTTGCTGTGCAGCTTTGCACACGAGTTTTTTTTTTTTTTTTTTTTTTTTTTTTTTAACACGGGCCAATGAACCTTAGAGGAAACATTGCCACTATGGACAGTGCTAGGGCTCTAAGCATAGATTGAACTAGTGGATACTGTGTTAGGGCTTTAACCATTTAGTTCAACTACTGGGTACGAAGTAAGATTTGTAATAATCACTCTTGGCGCTCAAGTTCCTACTCAATCGTTGTTGACCTCAGACTCTAATGGATGGCTTGCACTAATGCTATAAATTCATCTTTGCAATAATTGTCTAATATAATTTACTGAACACAGGAAAAGCGACATTCATGTTTTTAAAGTGAACATGGCTGTTGGTGTCGTACCACTCCCATAATGCATTATTTGTTTCGAAAGCACAAAGTTAAAAGTAAAAATTATAGCTCGGTACATGTGCCATCATCTACTCAGGTGTCAAAACACATAGAATCTCATGTTAACATTGAGTCCAGCTGAAATACTATAATGAAAGAGCTAAGCTTCAGGAAAGGCTGATAACGTTATAATTAGAAAAAAATCACTAACGGTTTTACCAGAAAATATCAAAAAGATTTTGAGTATAAATAAGAGCCGGTTAACAGTTAGGCGGTGCGCATGCAACTTATTGCATTTAACAATAACTACTTTAACCAAAGAATAAACTAGTATTTTTATAGTAGGGGTTTTGTTTTACTATTGTGCATTTATCGTTGGCCGATAATCTTGGCTCTAATTTGTTGTGCATACATCATTGGCCGTAAGTCTGGCCTCTAGTTAGTTTGTTGTGCACACAACATCGACCTTTATTATTTGCGTTAGTCCTGGCTCTAGTTTGTTGTACATACATCGTAGGACATTAGTCCTGGCTCTAGTTTGTTGTACATACATCGTAGGACATTAGTCCTGGCTCTAGTTTGTTGTACATACATCATTGGCCATTAATCTTGGCTTTAGTTTGTTGTACATACATCGTAGGACATTAGTCCTGGCTCTAGTTTGTTGTACATACATCATTGGCCATTAATCTTGGCTTTAGTTTGTTGTACATACATCATTGGCCATTAATCTTGGCTCTAGTTTGTTGTACATACATCATTGGCCATTAATCTTGGCTCTAGTTTGTTGTATATACATCATTGGCCATTAATCTTGGCTCTAGTTTGTTGTACATACATCATTGGCCATTAATCTTGGCTCTAGTTTGTTGTACATACATCTTAGGACATTAGTCCTTTAGTCCTTGCTCTAGTTTGTTGTACATACATCGTAGGACATTAGTCCTGACTCTAGTTTGTTGTACATACATCATTGGCCATTAATCTTGGCTCTAGTTTGTTGTACATACATCATTGGCCATTAATCTTGGCTCTAGTTTGTTGTACATACATCTTAGGACATTAGTCCTTTAGTCCTGGCTCTAGTTTGTTGTACATACATCGTAGGACATTAGTCCTGACTCTAGCTAGTTTGTTGTGCATACATCATTGGCCATTAATCTTTGCTCTAGTTTCTCGCTATCTCGGGAATCCCCATTGTTTTCATAAGCCTGATAGTCATTCGTCTTGCACCATGATCATTGTCTCACACAATGAAATATTACTTTTTAAAGTTTTATTTTACCCTTGTCTCAACACCCTATTTTACGAAACAAACGTATCCTAACGTTTAACCAATCAAGCAGCGCAGCTCAAAATTTTACTTCGCTCAAATCATAATGAAAAATTTCAAGTAGATTATTTTTATGATATTAAATTAAAAACCCCGAACACAAAATTTTTCCACGCCATCCAAGAGTGGTGCTGTTACAAGTTCTTCAATTAAAAATAATTCTAAATAATATTGAATTTTAATCAGAAACGACAAAGAGTTTTAATTTTTAACCTGCATAAGGAATATTTTTAACTAAAAGCCTGTGTAAAACAAAAACGCTCAGACGAATCAGATTTTTGTTCGCGGTGCACTTCGCCTTGCTCTGAAATTTAGATGCAGCTTGGATTGATCAGTTGGCTACATTTATTTAGGCTACTGCATTGATTTTGTCCGGTGCTCGTAAACCCCTAGTTTAGAGAAGTGAATTCTAAAAATAAAGGAATGATATTTATTTGGTCTGCAACGATCTCCTGTCCTATAGAATCTGGTATACAATGTTTATTACAGCAAATGCATTTGCAATAGACCAATAAAATGATAAACTGAAAGTTAAACAAAAATCTCAAAACTACCCGTTGCTTACTCTGTTACTCAGCCAGCAATCTGAGCTACTAAAGTTAAGTGGTGTCTTTGTCCATTGTGTTGTGTTGGTGATCTAAGCCATTTGGTATAGTGGTGATCTAAGCCATTTGATGTAGTGGTGATCTAAGCCATTTGGTATTGTGTTGACGATCTAGGCCCATTAGTGTTGTGTTGGTGATCTATGCCATTTGGTGTTGTGTTGGTGATCTATGCCACTTGGTATTGTGTTGGTGATCTATGCCATTTGGTGTTGGTGATCTAGGCCATTTGGTGTTGTGTTGGTGATCTATGCCATTTGGTGTTGTGTTGGTGATCTATGCCATTTGGTGTTGTGTTGGTGATCTATGCCATTTGGTGTTGTGTTGGTGATATATGCCACTTGGTATTGTGTTGGTGATCTATGCCATTTCGTGTTGGTGATCTAGGCCATTTGGTATTGTGTTGGTGATCTATGCCATTTGGTGTTGGTGATCTATGCCATTTGGTGTTGGTGATCTATGCCATTTGGTGTTGGTGATCTATACCATTTGGTGTTGGTGATCTATGCCATTTGGTGTTGTGTTGGTGATCTATGCCATTTGGTGTTGTGTTGGTGATCTATGCCATTTGGTGTTG